>JAOBRB020299798.1:0-11105 GCA_027575285.2 Zoanthus pulchellus | reverse complement strand
GGTTGGGGGCAGCTGTAGTGTAAACTAATAAATATGCAAATACTTGCTATATACTATGCCTAAATTTTCAAACAATGAAAAGTTAATATTAGGGTTCAATTCTCCTTTAATTGTTTCTACATGCTCTGTTTTTCTTATGATTTGAGCAGTGTGGTAAGCGTAGTAATTTAACATCTCTGCTTTCCAATCACAAGATACCCGGCTCATCACTCTTGGCTTTAACTTTCCGAGATTCGAATTCTTGTGTGGCCTTTTCCATCTAAGCTATGTCAACTCCAGCTTTCCATTATTCCAAGGTACGTATAGGCAATTGAGCGTTTGCTATGAGCTAACCTGAAATGGTTAGTCAGTGTTCTAAATGATAAATAAATAAATACTTCATTTGACGTCAATTGCGAAGGAAGTGGTTGCACATTCTTCCTAGCCAGAGGCTAATGTTTAATCGCTCAACGGCTCAGATTTTGGCGTAAAAGTCAACTTTGCCGAGGGAGGAAGGAGTACCCGGAGAAAAACCCCTCCAAGACAGATCGAGATCGAGAAATCTCAGCCCACATGCCGAGCCCAGGAAACGAACCGGGGTCGTAGTATTGTAGATTTGAACACAGTTTGGGCATCCTGCTGATGAACAGTAAATGTTTTGCTATTTTTTCAGCAGCATTATGGCTATGTTTGTTCAGATATCTATTTACTATTTTTATGGACGCTGCTGTAACATCCAAAGCTGTTACTGGTTCGTTCCTTTAGAAAGCCCAGTAATGAAATAAGTTTGTTTATGTATATCCCACAGTTCCTCGTGGTGTCATCTAAGCACACAAGGCTCATATAGGTAGCCCTGTGTAAGCTTCTACAGCAGGTTGTTTTTTCTGAAAATGCGGTTTCATTTGTCGAGACCTCAGTTATCTCTGACTACTACGTATATACATTGGTTGGGGTCGTTATGTGTATCTCACAATCTTTGCGGCACCAGCAGGCACACAAGATTTATTTAGGTATAGCCCAGTAAATAATATAACGCCCCCTGGACTATCTTTTGTCGTTGTATATTAGAGGCCAGTAAACGCTTTTGAGCTCCTTTAGAAACGCATGCATCAAAATATTGTATGTACAACAATTTATACCATGCCTTAAAAATACAGCCAATCATAGGCCTGGAAAGCCGTTGCATACTCTACGGTACCCGAAGGGGTAGTATTCAACGGTTAGTATTTCTTCCGGCTTTCCCACCATTACTATAGCGACCGACTATCTAAATGGCGCTAAGACTGTGTTTGTACATTTCCGAAAAAGGCCAAATAAGTCTCCATAAATGTTTAGTATGATTTCAATTTAGATTCATCAGTGTTCACCACAGCTTAAAACGTCAGCGCAAACTGCAGTTTTTGTTCTTCATCAGTCCACGCGGGGACAAATTGGTCAATAATTGTACATTTAAGGCATGAGATAAACTAGTTATGCAATGGTTTCTCGTGGGCCATTTGTCACTTGTATTTTCCGTATACACACCTTCCTAAAGACTCGTGTATATACGGAAAATTCTAGTGACGCGTGGCATAATCCACGTTATCGGCCCATGAGAAACCATTAGATAACTCGGCTATATAAATTATTTAAAAATTATTCCAGTAGCAATCGTTGGATATGAGTTGGCTGTAATCATCATATATCCAAGAAGTGCGATGCTTGAAAATGACTACAAAATTTCATTTTGACATTTATCACCTTGGCAACACTTTACACAGTTAGTTTCCATATATGGTCATTCGGTAGATGAGCTGCCTGTACGCTAGAAACGCAATATTCGAGGTTGAAAATTGAAAAAAACAATATAACAATATAGTTGATGTTCGCGGGCGTAAATATGTTTTGGGCCCGACTCAGGCTCATTTTAGCCCGAGCGCAGCGAAGAGCATTTAGCACAAAAACAAGAACATTTTGCTACTTCAGAAACATTGGCTTAAAGCGGCGGGCTCTAACATATTAGAGCCCGCCAAAATGTTCGTTAGAGCCCGGATAATACGCCACAATGCTCGCCAAAGTTAATATAATATGATTTTTTGAGAAGAAAACGTTTTGTTTCCTTTCTGACTCGATGATAAGGATCAAAGTCAAGATATCTCACGTGACGGTTGAGAAAATTGTAAATTTATCGAGAAAGTTATCTAATAATTTTGTCCTCTAACATCTCAATTGTCTGTAAAACAAAAGGTGAGTGGCAGGGATGGAAAAAATAGAATAAAGTAATTATACTTTAGCTTAAAAAAAGGTGCTCGTGGGGAGAATTGAGCGCTACAGTATATAAAACTTAAAATCATTTAATGATTTTGTGTCTTCGATTTCCTGATTTAACTATAATGTAGTGTCCAGCAAAGGGGCTTTAAGACTGACTTTACTGTCATTGACTAGATATAGCTACTTAACTTGTTTCCACATCTTGCGGTCATGTGTTAGACAAGAACACCTAGATATTAAAAAAATTAGATTATTTGCAGGGTCGTTGCCAGGAAGAAATTACAACCGAGGCGCGAAAGACCCCGAGGGGGTAGCACAAGCGCCGAAGGCGAGAGAACGAACACCGAAAGCAGGAATTTTTAGGGGGTACGGGGGCATACCCCGAGAAATTTTGAAAATCAGCCTCTCGAAAATGCGTTTACCAGCATTTTTAACGGCCTTTTGCTAACCTTTTATAAACAGTTTTAAGTAGAATTAGTTAGCCTAGTTGGTAAGGTGCCAGTCTGTTGTGCGGGAGGTCTCGGGTTCGATCCCCGGCCGGACCACCACTCAGGGTCTTAAAATAATTGAGGAGAAAGTGCTGCCTTTGCTCTAACATCTGCAAATGGTTAGACTTCGCGTTAAACCGTAGGTCCGGTCTCTCAATCACTCTGTCGAGGGACTTAAGCCCACGCACTAGTCGAAAAGAGAAGGGTAGTGATCCCGGTGTTGTGGTCTGTCTGTTCTTCTGAGGGCATTTCTTGATGATATTAAGTGTGAGCCGCTCCAGCGGACTATCTAAGACCCTCTAACTGTTAAAGCGTGTATTTATTTGTAAAGCGCATTTGAAAACTCTCCAGTTGAACGTGCGCTATATAAATGTGCAATTATTATTATTATTATTATTATTATTATTATTATTATTATTATTATTATTATTATTATTATTATTATAGAATTTTAAAATTGTAAAAGCGCTTACCGAGGTGAGTGCCTCGGTTCGCCTTATACTGGCTAAGGCACTGAATTGAGAACAATTTACTATCCGCTCCTCGGAAAAAAAACCTTATTTATCGTATACATGTTTGCTAACGCTATTGTCCACACCACGGTACACTACACAGCCTCATTGATAGGGAAAAGCTCCTTAAATGCAAAACTAAAATCATATTCATTTCTCAGTCTTAATTGCATTCAAAATGATTTCAGATTTTACTGATATGAATGTAACTCGCATGTAAGGTTTGTTGTTTCGTTTTCTTTAACAAAAGAATTAGGTATGTTATGTTTTTTTAATTTATTCATATAGCTATAGCGGTTATAAAATCGAAGACCGACAATTAACGTACGTATATTGACGTAAACAGTGCAATGTAATTAGCTCTGACCTTTATTAGCAGAAGTTATAGGAAGGAAAAATAACTTCTGAGCGAATGTTCCTTGTCAAGGCTGAAATATACAAACAGAATTGAATTTACTAGAAAGGAAAACTAATGGCTACTCAATATACGTTTAAGGAACCGACACAACGTAAATTACCCGTAAATCGGACAAATTCCTATCGAAAAATGCAAGAACTAAACGAGTGTAACGAAGTCTTGTCGGTAGGACATTTTCAGTGGCACAAAGATGGGTTAATAAGATCGAAAACGTCGAAGCAATCACCACAGAGAAAACATGTCTCATTCTGTGACCAACCAAAAGTGTATGTATATTTTTAATAGACCAACTGAAAAACATTATTCCTAAGATTACTAGTAGGCAAGAAAAGACGTTATCCGAAGCTAATATCTTCTTCTTCAACTAATTTAAAATCTTCCCTGCAAGACAACTGTAACATTTATTATATAAGAAGAAAAACAACATATAAAGAAATTGTTTTTATCAACGGCATCAGACTTAGCATTAGAACAAGCGCGAAATTTAAGCAGGGCAAGTAAACATTTAACTTCTTGATTAAAACGAACCGTGTACAAGATCGTTTCGTCCGCTTGGTTTGAACATAATATGTGTATTTATTGTACGAATGATTATACCCAAATGTATTTTATAAGCGAGTATGAGCCGGTGGATGAATGTCGCCACAACAGATCTTTGAAATATATCTGTTATCTTTTAGTATGCACTCAGTCGAACAACTGACCATTTCTAGTTTGTTTAGAAGGGTCATTCGTTTCGCTGTGCTAATAGAATGGACAAGTTCAGGAGTCTACCTACTGTTTTTAGTTATCTGGAATTTGAAGAGAAATATTACGGTGATAGCACACTAAATGCTGCTGAAGTCTAGCCTTTATATGCGAAACTGTTCGAGAGTTTGATATAGAATTAGAAAAATTAATGGCACAAAAAATAGTTTTTCTTAAGGTAACAAAATATATATTTATAGAAATTGAATACAACACAGGTCACTGAACCATGCAAATGAAGTAAAGAAATGAAAATCGATTATTGAATATGACTTTTAATAGGAAATATCGTTTCGAAATGTTTTTTTTATAAGCAAATCTTTAATATATCCACTTACTAGTGCTGTAGTTGTTTTAGAAAAATGAAAGAAACAAACTAAGGAAAACCAAACTCCAATTCAAAATGGAGGAAGGAACTAGGAAGAAATGTAGCGTCAAGAATTTGGAAGAAAGAGAGGCCAAAAAATTCACGTCCTGGAGACTTGTTTTGGCATCCTACTCAGTAGACTGATAGACCTGTGTTTATGTGAGGATTCCTCCAAATGATTTGAAAATTAAGGTTTATGATATGTAAGCTACACGAGTGTGCTGTGGCTATGGAGCTTTGAAGGCTGACGTATTGCTACAAGAGAGATTCTTGGCCTTATACCAAACGGTCTCATAGGCAGTGGCTCTGAAACACTTGTCTTTCTTTAATAAGAATTACGCCAAACGATTTTACCGCCTTTTACGGCCCGGTTGCTCAGTCCTGATTTTCTACAAAATGATCGGGTTTTAGTGTGCAGTGGTCAATAATGGACACGGCTGCATCTCAAAATCAAAATGGTTTTGTACCATTAACAGGGGGTAACCAGGAAAGCGTTCCAGGAGTTTCAAAAAATCCCCTCCCCCTTTCCCCCTAGTGTTCACCAACTCCAGTCTCCTCTAGCATCCTGGAACCCCCTTCTCAATTCTTCTTCTTATATTTTTGGCAATTTATCCCAGCAATTGTTTGCCATACGAGAAGCAAATAGTAATTGCATAATCTCTTTGCGCTTTTTTGCTACTGGTAAACTCGATTTTCACAGTGCAGCTGCATACAGCTGGATCTTGCCTTTTAGTAGCGTAACGGAAACCACAAGTGCTATATAGCTAGATGCGGTTTACCGGAAGATGAAATATGTGTGCGTGGAATGTTAAATCAGTTAAATTCTGGAATGTTCTCTAGTTCCACTGTTAACAGTTAATGTTAACTGCAAAAGGTGATTACCGTAATCCTGAAAGTTAATAAACATTTTTTCAAAAGCTGCATTCTTTATTTGGTATTTTATTTCCAAACACATGCAACTTACAGATTAAACAGAATACAGCTACAGACACAAGGGAATGCAATTACAGACTCAAGGGAATGTAATTACAGACTCAAGATAATGCAATTACAGACACAAAGGAATGCAACTATAGACTCAAAGGAATGCAATTAGTATATGTAATCGAACCTCAACGAGTTCAATATGGAATTAATTTTTCTTTGAAACTTTCTCCCTCGTTGTCATAGAAACTTCTGCATTTTGATTGGCTTATTAGCTTTGTATTGTTTGTTATCCAATCAGATTCAAACGTTTGAGATTGTAATTGCACGAAATTGCAAAGTTCTGCCCAGATTTATAATTTTTTGCACAAAATTACAAAAGAATTGCACTGCTCTTGGCCAATCAGAATCAAATAATATTTTCATGTATATGAATACAGACGAAGGGAATTCAAGTATAGACTCAAGGGAATGCAACTACAGATTCAAGGAAATGCAACTACAGAATTAAGGGAATGTAACTCAGGTACAAGGGAATGCAAATACAGACATAAAAGGGGTAATTATATACAGACTCAATGCGTGGAATGCACTGACTACAGAGCAAAGGGAATGCAATTACAGAGTTAAGGGAATGCAGCTACAGACACAAAACTAAATACAACTAAGGAGTCAAACTTCTCAGAAATGCAATAGTGCTGAATATATTTTGCTGAGAACCATTCGATTTGTTGCAATTATCATTGACAAATAACGCTGATAATTCTATTTTGATAGCTCGATAGAGATATGTCCTAATCTTTCCATACAAAGTCGGTATCTGTTTGTAGATCTTCTGACTTGTGGTAACAAGGCGAACAACCCTTTAGGCTAGTATAAGTAAGATAGCTCTCAATGTGCAATCATTTTTAAGTAGAAGAATTTAATCTCACTACAGAAAAAAGAACTATCTTTATGATTAGTTTAATTATTTTGGTTCAGCGTCATCCTTGGAAACAAATATACTGAATGATTAACAACACTTGGTTTTGTAGGAAATTTATCTTCATGGTCGATTCCCATCAACATGGACGACATAATTGCTTCCTTCGCTAAGGCTTCCGTTTTCTCCCAGCATGCGCCGCTCACCCGTTGATGGAGTTTTGGAATGCTAAAAAAATAAAATACCATGTCAACGTTTTAAATTTAGAATCCACCATAAAGCTGTACTATACATTATATGTAAGAAACATTTGTTTCTTTATATAATACTTCAACAGGCTTTTAAAAACGTACATAGCCTTACTTCTTTTCAATGATATCACTATACGATTATTGAGCCAACATTTATGATGGTATGCGGGCTAGGCTCTAATAGGATACGCAATCAATGACACGACGCGGCTATGGATCCGATTTCAAGATTCCGATCGATGGAAGGCGGACGTCAAACTATATTGTATCCAAAACCCGAGTTAAACCGTTGATCTAGCCCATAAATTGCCAAGCACGTCTATCGATAGGCTCAAAACAACCCATTGTATTAGGGCAGGGATACGAGTCATATTTTTTATTGACATACACTGACACTGTTGTTAGAAGCATTTATAACTCTAATACACTTTTTTTAATAAGAACATAAAAATATTTTCAGTACCAAAAGTTTGTTAATTTTTGGATTTGGTACTGAAAGTTTCTTAACAGTTTCTTAGGAATTAAAATTTTGTTAATGCCAAAAAATGACAATTTCCAAACCTTAATAACAAATCTTTACATAACGAAACGAAACGAATCTTAAAGTTACAATGCAAAGAATATTACAAGAAAGATTGACATATTTTATAATTTGAAATAAACCAAAACTTGAAGGTAAAACATTCAGTGCTTGTTGTTCTAATCCTAGGAAGTTGATTATCACTAAATCTACGAGTTTCTTATCAATTTGGGAAGAGTACTGAAAGTTTCTTAAGCAATTTAATTAAATCTCAGTACAGTGAGTTTCTTATAAACGAGTTTAATATAAAAAAAGAGTTTACTCAAAGGGAAATATTTTGACAGCATTGTTTATATCACCTTGACGGGAAGAAATCTTGGGAAGGGTTGCCAAAAGAACAATGTTACGTAGTCTTTACTTATGAAAGTATACATCCCACCGTGTGATGACGAATCAGAAGAAGTTTAAATCTATTATTATCATTATTACCAAATTGTTGTTGAGAGTGACTTAAGACCCTTGTCGTTAACTTCACCTGTAGCCAAAGTACTGGAAGGTTTCTCAGCTAAGTCCCTACTCTCGTGTGTCTGGGATAATAGGAAGCAGTTTGCTCTCCCAGGAAGATCAACTACGCAGGCCTTGGTGTATTTACTTCACACAATCTTGGAGTCGATTGATGGTGGTGAGATGTATGTGAGAATGTTTTTTTTCTGACTTGATTCGATCTTGTTGATCATAATGTGTTGCTGCGTGAACTGGATAACATGGATGTGGACCCGCATTTACTCAGGTGGATTGCTTCCTTTCTCACCAACAGAAACCAAAGGGTGAGGATGCGAGTGGCCCTTTCCCCACTATGTGGTTGAATGGCGGAACTCCGCAAGAAACTAAACTGGCTCCCCTCCTGTTTTGTATACTTGTGAATAGAATGGCCTCTAACTGTATAAATAGAGTTAAATATGTAGATGACGCTACAGTCGTGGAATTTGTTCCCAGGCTCTCTCCATCATATTTGAATTTTACTGTTTCAGATATCTACTCTTTTGCTTCCTCTAGGGGAATGGTTCTCAACAGTAAAAAATGTAAGGAAATGTGCATTAGCTTCCTGCAGTATCGCCCATTTCCTCCAGTTCCTCTACTAGACGGTAGTTCTCTGATAGAAAAGGTTTCTTGTTACAAGTTGTTAGGAGTTTACGTGTCGGATAATTTAACATGGAACGAGCATGTTATTTATATAGTAAAGAAAGGGAGTAAGCGGCTATATGCATTACGTGTTCTTAAGAAGTCTGGTCTAAATGATAAATAGGCAGCTTATTCTTGTCTACTGTAGCATTATTAGGTCTGTTTTAGAGTATGCCAGTCCATTGCTGGCCTCACGCAATACTTAAGTGATCACACTGAATCAGTACAAAAGAAGGCGCTAAGAATTATTTTCACGCACCAATGCTATGTGGAAGCGTTTAGGAGATCAGGCTTACTTTCGCTACGCCAGAGGAGGGAGGATGCGTGCATAACATTTCTTCAGCGAAGTTACTCTTCTTCCCACCTGTTACGCAGCTTAGTGCCACGTGTTGCACACACTAGACCGTATTCCCTTAAATCAGGAGAATCTGTTTCTGACAGACTAACAGATTTGGAAAATTCTGCACCATCAAATACCAGAATCACGTTTAAAAAACTTAAATACATATGTCATATCAGATACAGTATTTAATATTTTAATTTATGTAATGATTAATATAGAGAACAGTTATATTTATGTGTCAGAAGTATTGTTTGTATGTCAGGAGTATATATTGTAATGACCCGTCTTGTAACTTGTAATTCAGTTTTAAGCCGCAAAACGGTTGAATAAACAATTATTATTATTATTATTATTATTATTATTATTATTATTATTATTTTATTATTATTATTATTATTATTATTATTGCTTACTTAAAATAATTACCATATCTTTTTGTTGCTTAATCGAATATAACTGTCCACGGATTTCAGAGTTTATATCCCGATAATTGGCTGATTTAAGTCTGGAACAGAGAAGGCTTGTCTCAATGAGATTTTTTATTGTGTGTCGTTCTGAGCGATTTACTTTACGGCGCTTCAGGTTTGTTGCTTTGACCATAGACCTCATAACGTTCACACGTAAATAGGTGACATTTAGTCCAGAATTTGTCACGTGGTTGCCCCATGTAAGACTCTATAAAAGCAGTAGGCTACTGTGATTTAAAACGACCGATAGCTTTTTTCTATAATGTACACAACGGATAACGTCCCGTGAGGTTGAAACTGTACATAAAGCATCACAAGCCTGAAAAGATAAGAAAAGAACGCTGGGCGCTTTGCGAGCAGAGAAAAATAGACAATGGAGGCGGTTTCGGAACACCAAAACATCACGTAGCATATTAAAAGCCTTTCATTAGTAGCCGAACTCTTAACGACCATTTGACGAATGCATTAATGCGCCTACCGAACTTGAGACAATCAGAAATCGATTACAAATTTTATATACATCCTGATTCCCCAACCATCCGTATAGCTCTATACACCCTCTCAATCTTTTATTCACACGAATATTGGATAAGTTGCCTGTGGTGAAATTGTTATTTTTTCTGAGTTGTTGTGCTTCTTTATCGCATTATCCACGAGTCGTCTCATTGAGGCTTTTGATTGTTTGCTTATGAAAATATTAATTGTGCTAGTTGTTGTGCTCCAATGCTTTTCAATACTTTTAGTATTATTATTGAAAGACTGTTGAATGAAATCAAAGTTTGGCAATTCCTCGTTGTTATAACAGAAGGAAAAGAGGACTCATTATTTCCCTCCATATTTTTAGTTCACACGGGTCTGAAAGTGTACCAATATTTCGAGATACTTGTTATTGTGTATTTAGGGATCGCGGTATGGAGAGGGACGGAAATAGTGCAAATAAGGGAAAAGGTGGTAAAAAAGAGGAAACGACCAGAAAATAAGCAAAAAAAGACGGAAGATGGCGGAAATAAATAGAAATAACAATGTAAAAGTAGTCAAATATCATAGACAAAACTTATTTATTATTTTTTATGTTGATTGATCATAGGTCCATTGTAGTTTCATGGTTTTCCCCTCTTTCTACATTTTATATAGTCATTTCCAGTTATTTCCACCTTTTACCGTCTTTTTTGCTCACTTTTGGTCATTTCCTCTTTTCATCACTTTTTCCTTTATTTCCGATTTTTCGCTATTTCCTATTTTTGTGCTCTTTCCTGTTTTCATCTATTTCCTTATTTTACCGCGACCCTGTATTGAGGTTAAAAACCCTTCTCACACAAGCGTGACATTGAAAAATATTTTGTTTTTCTTAAATTAAAACGAATAGCATCATCACATTTATTCACATCAATAACAGTAAAAATGCAAAGATACAAACATTTCAAGGTGAATATTTCAGCAAAATGTATGAGTTTAACATGATAAACAAAAAATATTTACTAATTTAGGGGACGTCCAATAGACGTTATCCAGAAGCCCTCTCCCCTCTACCCCCATAATGTCCATTCTATACTTTTCTTTATATTGCTAAATGTCAAGCTACTGCATTAACCAATATCGCACAGTTGCAAAATCACGTATGTACCATACCAAAACTTTTGATATTGTCGTAGTGCCATAGATACTTGCTTTGAAGTTACTCGGGTGACATTAGTTTGCGTTTGCGTTTGCATGTAGTTTCTGGCCAAACCGTCGA
>JAOBRB020299717.1:0-11108 GCA_027575285.2 Zoanthus pulchellus | reverse complement strand
GACGTTTCGGACGTTAGTCCTTCCGACGAAGGACTAACGTCCGAAACGTCAGTAAGTTTTTTTTTTACGGTGTAGAATTTACATTTTTATTACCAAATTAATTCTTAGTATATAATCACTCTATATAATCGTACAGCAAATAATCATTTAACCTCGGCGCTACTGCAACATAGCTGGATAATATGCTACTATATAGTTACGCTTATGAAGATATATAGTCATAATAATAAGATGTATAAGCATTTTAGTGAAATCGTCGAGTTAACCCTAGAAGGCATAGTGGGGGGTCAAATTGACCCCCTCCCTCGTTTTTTAGATATTTTGCAGAGTTTTCTTTATTTATCCATGCGACTTCGCGTAGCTGTTTGTTATTACTTGAAACATTTTTTGACGTTTATTTGAACTTCCTACCTCCTTTGGTTCTCGAGAATATTATGTTCAAAGTTGATACAAATTTCAAAAATTTACAAAAAAGTATTTTTTTCGTCTTAACGTTATGTTTTTAATTCTTCTTTTTTAAAACTTCAACTTTTCTTGCGATTTTGTGTTTATCCTTACTTAGGAGATATGCTTGTTTAGTTAATTTGATATAACTACTGGTAATGAAAAAAAAAAATGTTTTCGACGAGATGATGTCATTTATCTGGTTATGGTAACCATGGAAACCAATTATTGACTACGCAAATACCATTAATAAAAAGTACAAAGGTGTCTTAGTATGTCTTCAAAGTTTCAAGTCAAACGGATGAATTGCAGAGAGGGGCAGATGCCCCCCCCCCATCCTTATGCCTTCGTAACTTTTTTTGGCCTTTGTCTTCTAGGGTTAAGAAATATGAATAAGTTTGAGTTGTTTCGTTTGGTTGTAACATTTGTTATGCATCAAAGATTGGCTCGTGCATCCATTTTATAATAGTTCAGTTTTAAACGTACGGCAAGTTAAGCAGAAACAAGTATTTTAACCCTTATCATATTAAAACATGAAGTAAAATTATCCAAAAATGTGCTTCTTTTTTTCAATTAGTAGTTTTTTCATTCAAAAGTAGATATATAGTATCCTTGGTAATTTTAACCATGCACTTGTTGAACAATATATCCTTTCATTTGGTTCCAATCGAAGAGCAAAAACAATCTATTTTTTGAGTGTAAAAGTTGAAAATATCTTTAAAGTTTATAGACTTTTGAACGAAATAAGTAAAGGTTTAGTTGCGTGTTCGTAAGGGCCACGCTAAACTGGTAAGGAAATTTCTAGTTGGCTTCTTGCGTTTTATGTTTTTGATTGAGTTTATTTCATAGTAGTGTACCTGACATAATATAAGTTCCGTTTTCAGCATACTAAAGCTAGTATATCATATGTTACGTATGATACTAATTTTATTAAGATTTCAAACGCTTTAGTGTTTTTCGATCAGCTCTCACTGATATACTATTGTTACGATAAGGGCATAAAATTTACGTTTGGTAAATAACGAAATTCGTGTTGCCGTTTGGGCGAGTGGAAAAGAAAATCGAGACGATTTTTGGAGGAAAATTCCGATTGCTGTTTCACACGAAGAAAAATTCAGTATTAGTTGAATTTAATTTTCTCACAAGTGTCTCACTTTTAGGCCTCAACAAAATAGATTATATTAAGAGATATTGTTGAATTTCACACGGAAAAATGTATTGAAAGTAAAAGAATATAATTGCCTCACAGAGAAACTTTCTACTCATAATCTCATAAATAATATTTAATCAAATGAGGACTTAGTTCTCAACACAAAATTTTTTGAAATTTTTGCTAACCATGAAGAGGCGTTTTACTTTTCGATATTTAAGAGGGTTTGTTTTTATTTTAGGTCAATGTATATATTTATTTAATATTGGACTATTGGTATTGCAAGGACAGCTACTGAAATAAGATAGCTGTAACATAATTCTAGTCTTTCTTATTCAGTTGTATAGTTTTAATTCTATCTACTCAGAAGTGGAAACTAATACCCCTTTTAGTTGTTACAAATTGTTGAATCTGGAGCTTCGTTTGTTAAGAGGATAAAAGTACTATTGTTATTTTGTAGAGACTTTATATTTGTAGTTGAAATTGTGGTAAGAAATAAAGAATCAAACAAAAAAACAAATGCTGTTTTACTTTTACTATAGCTTATAATAGAGCTGTCTAGCGCTTTTTTTTTCTTCAAACACGAAGATTAGAAAATTGCTTCATGACAAATCTAATCAGTTGTGTTGAAAATAGGGCTGCTGCTTTGAAGCTGGATCTCAACCCCAATTTTTAGTTTTTTCAAGTGCGTCAAAAGCGTATTTCTGTACCTATTGTATGGCAGCAGTCAGTATTTCTCAAATGTAATTATAAGGCATATTTGTTCACTTTATGAAGTTGCAGTAGAATTTGTACTACGTTGTACACTATCATCTTTGAAGAGTCAGACGTAGGTGAAAAAATGATTATCTTAAAATGACAGTGAACATAACCCTGGTTATTGTTTATACCGCTGTACAAAATCAGTTTCAAGAAATCTATGTATCAAGTCAAAGTCGCAATGATAAAGACAATAGAAATTTGCTTTTCTCCCAGTTGTTGCCTCTTAATTCGGATGGTTAAAACGCTTACCCCTTAAACATTATGCATTGAACTGTTTTGTTGTAAATGTTTTGTTCTATATTTCTTTGATTTCTGTTGTTTGCCTCGCAATTATACTTCACCTTGTGTCTCGATTAAATATTTTTTTATGAGTGTTTATCAAATGATTGTTATTTGCTTGGAAGAGCTGAAGTTATGCTGTACTCGTGTATACATCTCAGATGCCATACTAAGAAGCGAATTGAGGTCTCGCTACGCCAAATTTCTTGCTTCAGAGTGCCGATTTCATAAGCGACGAGCTGCAACACGTGATCGAGAACCGAGCAGGATTCCAGTCAAGCAACTCACATGGATAATGAATAAAAACAGAATTATACGAAGAGAAATATGTATTTTTATTATCCAATTACACGAATAACTGTCTAAATAACACAATGAGAGGGTCT
The DNA here is from genome assembly GCA_027575285.2 of Zoanthus pulchellus. NCBI lineage: Eukaryota > Metazoa > Cnidaria > Anthozoa > Zoantharia > Zoanthidae > Zoanthus > Zoanthus pulchellus. The sequence goes on along the minus strand of JAOBRB020299717.1, from coordinate 8,087 downwards.
GGGGCGAGTATAAATATCCAGCCGTATTGTACATTTTGAGCGATATTCATACCCAGAAAATTTGTTTTGCCGCGCGCGTGGCAGTATTTTTTTTCACGAATAAAAGATTGAATCACTAATTAGACAGTTTAGTATGTAGTATGGTTGATATTTTTACTTGTTTTGTGTATTTTGACTCGTCCTTTTGGCTCGTCAAAATACTACTGTACAAGACTCGTAAAAATATCCAGCCATAGTACATACTTAACTGTCAAATAATACAAAGAATATACCCTTGACTTCCAAGATTTTCATTGTTATGTAAATAAATGTAATTTCCTTAATTTAAAATAGTCACCGGAAAACTAGACTAACAAAAAAGAAAATTCTTCTTTACAAGAATACAAAAGAGAATGGGTATATAACATCAAGATTAAATAATTACATTTGTAAATATTTATCAAATGGTTACAAAAACCTGAATCATGTAATCAATCATTGTAAGTTTACATTGTGTAGAGATGTAGAAACAAACCCAGGTCCTTGCACTAATATAATTGACTCAAGAAAAACCATTAGTACTCCATACTCCAATGGTAATGTTTTATTGTTTGGATTGAATGCTGGTAAACAATGTGTAGATATGTTCCTTTGTTCACTAATAAACAATAAACACCGGTGTGCTATAACATCTTTAGAAGACCTAGTAAGAATTATGAATGTTGAAAATGAACTGTTATCCTGTCCTATGAAGACTATACAACCAAGAGTTCTTGCTATTGACTGAACTACCCAGTTTTGTATATTTTTTGGTAATGCTATACAAATCCTTATGGCTGAGAATTATCAAATGTTTCTTATGACAGTGTCATGTAATACTGTTGCAATATACTCTACTGAAAACAGACAATTTAAGATTTTTAACTCCCATTCTAGAGATCAGTTTGGTTTGCCGCACTCTCAAGGTCATTGTGTTGTCCTTACTATTGATAATGTGGAAATGTTGATAAACTACTTTCAATCGCTCTATTATGACCATATCACTCCACTTTCCTATGAACTCCGAGGGTGTAAATATTTCTCAAGAATTAAACACAAATGACAATAGTTATGACAACTGTTGTTTTCAAGAGACATGCATTAAGTGTTGAATGTGACACCTTTAAAGATGGCTATACTCTGACGAAATGAACCGGCAAAGTTCTTGTCTAGCGATAAGATCAAGAGAACGTGGACTAAACAGATTTAATAAAACACTTAGCAAGGCAAGGTGATATACACGAAGTTGTTTTAGTTTTACTTTTACTTAATCTAGCACGGCTCTATAATGCTACCACCTTGCCAGCCTCGCGTCTTCGCTCGACTGGCTCGTTGGCAATTAGACAATTAATGTCTCAATTTGTTATCGTATGGATATCCTCAGTACTGTACCCTTTTCAAATGCTTTTTTACAATTTTTTGTAATTGTTGTTCACGTTGTTTATATAAGAACAATTTTATAATAAAGTGGGTCAAATTGGCCAACATTAATTTTTAGAACAATTAAAAACAATTAATCTTTGGTTGATGCTCCTAATATCTAAATGTTATCTACCTAGAGACTTTACTATAAAACTAATGAATTAACTTCATCCTTTTGCAATGCTTTGACACAGTTCTACACCTCAAGATCGTCGACGCTGTCGTACAATTTCTTGTTGTAGTTTTTCAAATTAACGTAAGTCTACAACGAAAAAGAAAATACGGAGTTAGTTATCTAGATCATCAATGACATCAACTAAAACAAGCTACTGTAGCTAAAATTCAAGCTAATTTAGGAGCCGAAGGAGCTAGCAAGCTTTAGGTTTCTATTTCTGGAAAACGCAGGTTTCTAAAGTATGCTTTCGAACATGAAATTTTTCTGATAAACAAATCAAAAGCACAAAACAAAAATAAAATATTTTGATAATTTTTTAAAACCTTAAAAATTTTAAAACTAAGTTACCTGGTTAAAACAATTTAATATTCCTCAAAAGCCTTCGACTGTTCTACGGCAAAGTTTCCGTATTGCGGCCTAACTAATGTTTAATCACACGAACTAACCCAAAACAGATCCCTATAATACACACGATGGTATGCATGCATAAATGCGTAGGCTCCGCTACGGAAATTATTCTTGTTCCACTACAACCTTCAACAGGTAAAAGTAAAGCCACGCTGCTTAACGCCACGTACATCTTTAGTACACTCCCATCGGCTGCAGTTTTGGTGCAGTTCTCAGCTCACCTCTGATTGGCCCAATGATCCTTACATCACACCTCTTACAAACACTCGAGATTTGCATCGCCTTTAAATATTATCCTCGTTCGGCTCTATAATGCTGCCGCCTCGCCCACGAGCTTTGTATCTTTGCTGGGCTAGCTCGTTAGCAGTTAGGTAAAACATCATTATCAGTATATGTCCACTAGGATATCAAAATATTCATGAATTTTATGAAAAACCTGACCTGGTGATTTTCCTCAAAAGTTTTCATTCTGTTTCTGAGAGTCTCGAAGGAGGGACGAGCCTGCAGATTTTCCTGCCAGCAATCAATCATCACCTGATACCTGAAAGATTTGCAAAATTACCAAATTAGATTTAAAAAAAAAACATTATTGTGAGTACTTTAATGAAGGGAACTCGAAAAACTAATCTGTTGAATGGTCAGCGGTATATACCACTTCATGCGCTGAATGTATCTAAAATAGGGAACAAACAGCAAAGAGAGATTTTATTTTCGTTTTCCAACTGGTATATGATTGGAATGTTTTAAAAAATTCGACAACAGATAAAACTTTACTGAAGGACAAATGTTACATCCAATGTAAAAGAAAACTTTTCACTGGAGTTCTTCATACGACAGTCACACCTCGAACCGCAAACCGATTGCGACTTTCTATGCATATGGTAAAGATGACAACCGATGAGCATATAGTACCTTTTTATACGGAGATGCACCGCCAAATAAATCCGAAAATGTTGATTTGGCACAAACAGTAGCTAGGCTGTTGGAAGCAATATAAATGTAAACTATTCAACTTACAAATTATGATCTACATGTTGTGGTTTTGGCATTCTGTGTCCTCCCTCGAGCATTCGTGTAATTTCTCGTCCAGGTATTTTGGGATATGGACAGCCTCCTTTTTATGTTAAACACAATAATCAACAATTTAGAATATAAGAGTGTTCGACGTCTATTCTATCTTTTAATTGACGATATGGACAATATTCTAAATGTACAAAAATGCACAGGAAATTGTACAATACCAGTAAAACCTGGTTCATTAAGTTTTTGGCCTAGGTTTATGTTACAAACTGGTTTAGCTAGTAACTTTACTTTCTCTCTATAGCTAAACTCAAATTAACCTACAAAGCTACATAGTCATAAATCCTTAACAACCTAAGTGGCCCATAGAGCCTGTGTTTATTTCCGGTACTCATTTACCTATCGCAGAATGTCTGGATGGAAAGCTAAGATTGCTTAAGCAGAAAATAAAGTCACTCAGATATTCAAACTGATCTCTGCAGACCTGGGATCGAATTGGAGATCTGTTGTCTAAAAGAAGAACTGTTTCAAACGTTCCAACCATGTTTTCTCCACGATCTTGGTTGAAGTGATATGTTATTAAACTTTAGACTATAACTAGAGATCTGGGATTGAACTTTGGACCCTCTGGTCCAAAAGCATTCATATAACAAATGCACTAACCATGTCCGTACGTTCATGATCTTGTTTGAAGAGATTTCTTACTATATTCTAACTACAATAAAAAAATAAAGCTTGTTTTGCCATTCAACGTTAATCTAATGAATGAAGGGTTTACTCATTATTCCTTTGTTTATGTACAGAGTATTTTAGCTTCATGCAAATTCTAATCTTGACAAAGATACGACCGTAAAAGTAAGTTCAGTTATTTTAAAATAACATTGCTGAGAAAATCGTTCAATGAGTTCTCTAAATCTTATTTTAAAGTATTTGTTTCCAAGGGATCTTGCTTGTCGTTGTCTTCTTTGGCGAAACACTCACCGATAGTAAACAGCTCATACAGCACTACTCCGTAACTCCATCTGTGAAGTAGATCAACTTGTTACTGAACGAGAGAACAACTGAAAGACTTGAGCTTGTAAATTTAGTAATCTTTTTTTTTTTAAAAAGACTTACACGTCCGATTGTGTTGTGTAGGTTTGGTGCTGGAGAGATTCTAAAGCCATCCATTTGACTGGCAAACGTCCCTGTGATTGAGTGGTTAATGTAAAACAAATAAAAATAGAAGCTGAAAATCCTTAAGGGAATGTTAATTGATTGACTCAGGCTACTTACTTTTGTTTTCTTTTCGTAGAAGCCTTCCTCCTGAACGTCTCTTGCGAGTCCAAAGTCCGTAATTTTACATTGCTCCTTCTCTCCAACCAATACATTCCTAGCCGCAAGATCACGATGAACAATCTATTTATTGAATTAAATATCTTCTATAAATCATATGAACAAAAGGAAAACTATTCAATAACATTTTGTTTTTCGTTTGTTCTACCTTTTTTGAAGCCAAGTACGACATTCCATCTGCGATTTGCCAAGCGAACCCGATGAGTTGTTTTGAAGTTAGGTTTGTCTTTGGTTTAATATCCGGGTCTTTGTAGTAAGTGTCATTTATTCCACGGCTCTTCCTCAGGTAACCAAGAAGATCTCCATACGGGACATACTCGATTATCACCATGAGGGGTTCTGTAACAGAAAGGGATGCAATCTTCAAATGAACATATAACATTAAGAAAGCTAGAAGCTCTTTAGGCTTTTACTAGGCTAACAAAATAAACTACGTGTTTCCAGCAAGGAACTGTTGGATATACCGTCATCACGATCATCATAACCATTATGAGATAAAAACGTAAAAGCTGATCATCATTTCGCATCACCACGTTGAATGTTTGCTGGCGACTTTTTGACTAAGACTTTGTTAATGGTTGAAGTTACTTGCTAATTTTTGTAGTATTGCAAACCTCTGAAAGCTTGTGTTTATTATAATTTATTTTACCAGAGAACGTTTTTAACATTTTATAAGACTTAGCGATTGCAAGAAAAGATAACTTGCAGAAAAAGACCCATTTTTCAAACTCACCCTTTTCAGTGACGCAGCCCAGTAGTCTAATCACGTGACGATGGGGTTTCAACTGCTTCATCAAATTCAGCTCTGATAGAAGATCCTTTTTGTCTGAAGAAGTCGCATTTTCTTTAACGGAGAATAGAGAAACTTATGTTGTAAAGTTTGGATATAAAATTTACGCTACATAATATTGTTAAAAAGTTAAACTTTCAAATCATCTATGCATCTCATTTCCCAAATTACATAAACTAAATAAATAGGAAATTAATTTAAATTACTATGTAGTACAAATTTCCTTTTGTATCTAGAGGAATAGAAATTGACGTTGTTAAAAGATACCTAACTATAACCAAGTTTAATCTTCTAAAGAAACACCACAAACGGTTAAATCAAACAGTTCGAAAACCTAAGGTCATTCGTACCAGATTTCCAACGGCCATTCTATAACTTGACTGAATTTACTACTAGAATTACTTTCTTTTCTGACAAATAGTCTTCAAAATACAAAATACAAAGAATGAATTAAATAAATGTATTTTGCTTGTATAAATTGTCTTATTTCTTTTCATCTCGATGGGTTTTGAGACGCTTTTTGTGGAGCAGTCTTCATGCATGCGGCTCGTGATAATACATGAATAGTTAACAAGGCAGGCAACTTTGTCCGCCGGATGAACTGAGTCACTTTTAGAAAGTGGCCAAAATATCCCATTTGTACGCACCGTATCGCGACCATTTTCACAGACCTAACTTCAAAGACATTTCACCACATTCACTCCAAAAATCGCCATGATCCGACACACTTTACTACCTTTTCTGTACATAAGAAAATTTTTGTTGAACCGAGTTTGGCGTTTTTCCTGTGATCGGGAGAAATATAACGGACCACATTGATCATAAGACAATTCAAATACAATACCCCGGACAAGTTTTAAATTTTCCAAAGGTTTCGATTTTCACATGTGGAACCTGTCGCGTTCACGTTTATTAGCTAATATGCTAATGTGGTTCGTTATATTAGTCCCGATAATATGAAAAATGCCAAACTCAGTTCGAGTACAATTTTCTAATGTACAGAAAAGGTAGTAAAATGCATCGGATCACGGCAATTTTTGGAACGAATGTGATGATGCGATGCGTAGAAATCGGACTTTTATTTTGGCCGCTTTCAGAGGGTGACTCAGTTCAACCGACAGAGTTGCCTGCCTTGTTAACTATTCATGTACTATCAGGAGCCGCATGATGACTGCTCCACAAAAATTGTCCCAAAGCCCATCGAGATGAAAAGAAATAATACAATTTACAGAAGGTAAGAAAAACACATTTATTTCACTCTCTTTATTTGGTATTTTGAAGACTATCTGTCAAAAAAGAAAGCAATTCAGGTAGTAAATTCAGTCAAGATATAGAATGACCGTTGGAAATTAAATCCAGTAAGAATAACGTAATGTTTTCGAAGTGTTTAATTTGGCCCCCTATGGAAACACATTTCAATTTCTGAAAGATTTTACCTGAACATTTTTTAAGATAATCATTAAGCGCACCTTTTAACATCTTTATTGCTACAGTTGTCTTCCCATTCTGTCCAGGAAGACCAGATGCCATTCCCTTGGCAACCTGACCAAACGCACCTTTTCCTATCACTTTGTTTACAACTATTTTGTCTCGTGAAATTTCCCACGAACGTGTTGCAGGCGAGAGTGGCGCATATTCCGGAGATATTGTGGGGTTGTCAAACGACTCTACAGTTTTCTCATCGGATCTGATGGGCTGAAGCTGCATGTACTGTTTTTTCAGTGGGAGATCATACTCGATGCTATTTTTACTCATCAATTGGTTTTGAGCTCCTATAGATATATCAGGGCTCTGTGATCAAATATAAAACACGTAAATATATTTTATACAACAAATGAAAATAAATACTGAATAAATGAAATTACTGAAAACTTTTTTATTCACCTGTGTTACTTGCGAAGAACTGCAAGAAAAACAGAAATGAAAATTAAAACATAGTGTCTCCCAGATTTTCACAAATTTAAAAATTGTATACTGAATAACAATAGATTCTAATTTTACCTCTCATATTGATTACTTCCTCGTGCTGAAAAACCTGCAATTGATTCAATTTCTTTTAGGGCTGAAAAGTTGATATTAACAATTTAAAGATTGCTTATTATCAGTAGTATTGTGAAAGTTACTCATTAACTTAAACATTAATAAATAGAAAATCCTACCCTTTCTACGTAGTTTCCACCAAATGTAGATGAGCAAACAAATTAAGGCTGCAAACAGCACTGCCACCAGTGAAGCTAAAGCTGCGATAGTTCCACTATTCGTCTCTACGTAGACGTAGACTGTAGATTCTGTAGCTGTGAAACAATTAGTAAAATATTCAGTCAGATAAAATGTTACTTTTTGACGTGTAAACACATATATAATTTATTGGTTTTTATACTCGAAAATAAATTGTACAGCGTTTTGGTACCATAAAAATGAAAACTGAAAATATTGAAGAAAAACTTTTGTAAATATAACATAACTAAGCACTGTCCAGAAAGTTACTTTTGATTATTGCCCGTATACGTAGTCCGACCTTTAATTCCTGGATTATAGTTAATCGCAGTTTATTTAACAATTATTCCTCGAGCACGAATGGGCTCTGAGGCAATAGTTCATGAGGCCGAAGGCCGACTGGGCTATTGACTCGGTGACCATAAAGGTGAGAGGAATTATTGTTTTAGTAAAATCCAATTTGTTGGTCAAAAAAATATCGAGACAAAACATCTTTCGCTTGTTAAAGCTATTGTTTTGGTTTTCAAAATCGGCGCTTTTCGCTACTAGTGGGCTATAACAATAGCCTATGGTAGCTCAACCAATCAGAACGCAGCATTGATAATTAATAGACCACTAGTTGGATTTTAATAAAACTTTATGCATATTTCTCTGATCTAGAAGAAAGATTTCTAATTATATTTAAACAAGTGGTAGAAAAAG
>JAOBRB020299619.1:0-11109 GCA_027575285.2 Zoanthus pulchellus | reverse complement strand
TTCATTTGCGTGATTCTTCAATTGCTTTCGGCTACAATTCATCAAAAATACAATCAGGTTGTCTACGTACAGTTTCTCGTTTGTAGGCTGTTCTTCAGCTGCGAAATCAAGTCGTCAAAACTTTGTTTACATTCATTTTAGACAGCTGTATACAACAACAACAAAAAGTATGCATCACATGAGTGGGTTGGCAGTCCAAGTTCAATCCTAAAATATAGCCTTTATATATCACAGCCTAACTAGCTGTATATAGCATATCAGAAATTATAACGCGTACATTGGCTTATTCAAATGTAAATGTGAATGTCTGTAAATATTTGTCTTTTTCCGTAATATCCCTATCAATAGAATCAAGGGCTTATGAAAAAGATATTTGTTCAGAAAAGCTTAATTTGCTTGAGTTGCATTTTATTGCCAACGATCCTGAAATTACTCGGTACTTCAAACTAAAGCAAAACAATTTTGTTACTAAAAGTTGGAAATATTGAAATTTATCCGTACATGCATGCGTGCGCGTGACTGAACTGCTTCTAGTTCTTTATTTTTTTAACAGAAAATTGGCCTATAAAAAATTTGTTAGGCAACTTCCGATTTATAACACTGGAAAAAGCTAATATATCTGTCATCAGGTCTGGGTTAATAATACATTTGGGCGAACCAAAATGAGACAAGCTGTCAAATGAAAATCCAGACAGTTCTAGTTTGGGCATGATCGGCTAATAGTGCTGAAAACATTGATTGTTAACGAGAAACTGTGCGCTTTGGGAAACAAAAAGGCCTTTTTGAAAACGTAAGGTGAACTTTATCTGTTAATTCACTGTGTAGTTTGTTCTTGACCTTAAGCAAGTGAAATTGTATCACTTCAGAGAAGTCATTGTCAAAATTATGGTGCGAGAATGCTCTCGCTGAAAGAAGAAAAATTTGGACTTATTTTGACTGGATAGTGCAAGCACATGGTTTCTTAAAATCGATTTAGGTGTTTCCTTTCTCATAATTTCGGAATACATGAAGAATACAACATTGAAAATGTCTTCTGCCAGCTGTAGCAAGCTGGCCATGTTGACTGGCTGGGCACAAGATGAAAGTATGATCAGGTATGTGATCGATTGTACAGGTATCAGACATACACTGATACATTAATACACAAAAGTTAAAAAGAATCAAAGATTTGCTTTTTTAAAAATGACCAAACTGTTCAATTTCAAATAGTAACCGAGTTCGAGTTGCCTTTCATTCCGAGTAATAATGTATATTTTCAAGCTTTCAATTTTGTGTATAAGTTTCATTTTCACAATATCATGGCGATTAATATAAAAATCAACCATCTACAACGTTCATCGTCATTACGACGACATTGTCTGGCAAACTGGCGGAAAAAAATATAACTCGGATATAAACGTATGCAAATATGCAAGCTAAATACAACGGAGAATTGAATTGCAAAAATACAATTGCTAAGACAAAAAACGCACTAGAGACAGAGTGTAAGCATTGACTGGTCCGTATACTTTTAGTCAAACTATCAACTTTCATGAAATATTTTGTACATGTGTTTCTAAACAAACATAAAAGAATTACAAAAGCAGTGACGAAAGCAAGTGTTTTTGATATACACTCCTTTTTTAATAAAAACCTTTTTTTATAAGAATATGAGACTGCAAATCGCCAAAAATTTAAGAACATGTTAAGAACATGCTGAGGCTGAGAAAAGGTGAGAACATTTATTTATATATGGTGAAATGATTCATACAGTGTTATTGAAACATTTACTTGGGCTTTTTGACTAAAGTTCGCCGATAACAATTTTACATCACAGGTTTTTCATTTACCGAATTGCAGTTCTTAGGTATAGTTCTTGAGACAAACTGGCAAGAAAGTCAGTACAGAGTATATGTACAAATCAATGTATACAGAAAAATACCACATACGGTTCATATATTGTTTAAAATCAGTAAAGATATTTGGCTAAACTTTAGAATACCCCGATATTGTCTTTAATGGCATGCTGATTCATTTCGGCATTCGTCGTTCTCTACAAACAAGTACGCAGAATGATATTAAGGACAGTGTCGGGGTATTCTAAAATTGCTCCAGATATTTTATGAGCATGTTTAAGAACATTTGAGGCTGATATACAACCAAAAATATTTAAGAATGTTCAGACTCAGTCAAAAAATTCGACGTTCTTATAAAATGAAAAGAGTGTAGATGAAAATGATCCAAACTTAGAGAAGTAAAGCCAAACAATTTATTTTAAAAATGCTCTGTGAACTTTGATTTGTTATATAATAATCTAGAACCAACATTTCTTCGGGTATCAGCTGCCCAGATTCATAAAAAAATCATTTACATGGCTTTAACTGGAAAAGTCCGAAGTCTTGGTGGTTTTTAAATAAAATTTTGAAGCAGTATTTTAAATCAATTTGTCTGGAGCTTGTTAGCTAAAGAGCACTTCCGCTTGGCTTTGGATTTGACTTGACCTTTGGGCAGCGCTTCCGTTATAGGACAAACAAATTTCTTCAATTCGTCATAAGTGCCAAAAGGTTTTTGCATTTGCTTTGAATCTTAATCTTTTAAAAATAAAAACTAAACAATTATACTTTTAATAATTCATTGTGTGTTCAAATATTTCTAGCTGTAGCAATCAGATAATTGTTTATCAGACGCCTTGTTTTGTCATTGCTAAAATTAGTCTATATGTGTTCACAGGCAGCCCAAAGTCCTATAATTTGAGTGTATGTAACGTGTTTTGAATTTTGCTATCGTTGCTCGGATAAAGTTCTTAGTGATGGCTCCACTTGCATTGTTTTCCAGTTGCTACAAGATTTAATGATGCCAAAACCAATTGTAGAATTGCACAAAATTTAGGCATTCTGCTCCTTTTTTCAGCAGCATTATAAATATGTCTGTTCAGATATCTATCTACACTCATTTGGTATAAGCAGAACGTTTATGAGCATATACTAAGACTGCAAATCCTCAAAATATAAGTACAATGCTAAGCATACCCCCAGCCTCTGAGAAAGTATTTTAGTTACTTAGGACATGAAAAATATTAACTTATGCGGTTCAATGTCTCGTTCTTAAAATATTTCATTACTATAAAGTTATAGAATAAAAGATAACAAACTTTTAAGGTATAATGAAGATTAACACAAAGCGCCTACCAAACCTACTACTGTGCAGGTCTAAAAGTAACTTAGGAGGCATTATCCTAGGACTAAGTCCTAAATTGGGGAATCATTCCCTTAACTATTAGGGAATCACTCCTTTAACTATCGGGGAATCTCTTCCTTAAATATTGGGGAACCCCTCCCTAAAATATTAGGGAATCTCTCCCTTAACTATCGGGGAATCACTCTTTTAACTATCGGGGAATCTCTCCCTTAAATATTGGGGAACCCCTCCCTAAACTATAAGGGAATCTCTCCCTTAACTATCGGGGAATCACTCCCTTAACTATTAGGGAATCTCTCCCTTAACTATCGGGGAATCACTCTTTTAACTATCGGGGAATCACTCCCTTAACTATTAAGGAATCTCTCCATTAACTATTGGGGAATCACTCTTTTAACTATTGGGGAATCACTTCCTTAACTATTAAGGAATCTCTCCATTAACTATTGGGGAATCACTTTTTTAACTATTGGGGAATCACTTCCTTAACTATTGGGTAACCACTCCTTTTACTATTAGGGAATCTCTCCCTTAACAATCGGGGAATCACTCTTTTAACTATTGGGAGATCATTCTCATAAGTATTGGGAAATTGCTCCCTTAACTATCGGGGAACCACTCCCTTTACTATTAGGAAATCTCTCCCTTAACAATCGGGGAATCACTCTTTTAACTATTGGGAGATCATTCTCATAAGTATTGGGGAATTGCTCCCTTAACTATCGGGGAACCACTCCCTTAACTATTAGGGAATCACTCCTTGATGAATCACTTTTTTAACTATTGGGGATTCACTCCCTTAACTATCGGGGAACCACTCCCTTTACTATTAGGAAATCTCTCCCTTAACAATCGGGGAATCACTCTCTTAACTATTGGGGGATCATTCTCTTAACTAGTGGGGAACCACTCCCTTAACTATTTGGGAATCACTCCCTCAACTATCTGGCAGTGACTTAAAAAGTACCAAACTACCAATTTTGACCCCTAAAATACGACGCACATCCTTATCATTCCAATATAGGGAGTACCCCCCTCCAGGGATAGGCAAATACGTGCTAGTAGCTTACGTGAGACCGTTTATTGGACCATAAGGCCATGTTAATAGCGGACATTACTCCTTGAATCTGTTGTTTAAAATTAATTCTGATTTTGTGCTAGAATACAACACCAGAGTTTATTCCTGAACGGGCCGGTCTCGATAGGTTAGATCTTATGAGCTGCTGTTTCGGTATAGTAGATCCTCAGAGAGCTTATAAAAGTACCTCTGAACAGTCCAGCTATTGCTACAGTTTTATCATAGTACTACACGAGTGGTAACTGAATATGTCTCGAGTCGCCTGATTAGTTGTAATGTGTCCGGGAGGATCCGGTCCCATTCCCAGCTGGACCACCACTCAGGTCATAAAAAAATTGAGGAAAAAGTACTGCCTTTGCCTAAATACCTTTCAAATAGTTAAACTTTTGCGTCTTCTCGGATAATGTCGTTAAACCGTAGGTCCAGTCTCTCGACACTCTATTAGGGAACAAAATTAGCAGGGTGTTGATCCTGGAGTTGTGGTTTGTTTTCTTCACAGAGGGCATTTTTAGTGTGAGATATATGTGAACCGCTGTTACGCACTGTTTAAGAGCCTTTTATTTGTAAAGTTCATAGAGCTTTAAGAATAAGTTAAAGCTATATAAAAATCAATTATCTATCATCATCATTATTACTAGTATTGACTACATGCGATTTGATTGGTTTTATAGAAATGAAAAAAAAATCATTCTACCGACCTCCAAAACTGTATAGAATTAGAAAACGTCAAAACGAAATAACAGACTAAGGTAGTCGCTTCGCGTCGTTTTAGGGATTGTATCTGAACATTTAGCTTCAAAGTTCTTAAAAAAACGGTTGAAGCCATTATTTGCTTTACGCCTTTTAGGGCATTTACGACATTTTGCAGTTTAGAAACTTTCAAAACAGTTATGGTTTTATTTTATACTTATCTGATGCTTTTACCTTAGTTGCTCATGAATACGTATGTTTTTACAGTCTCTCAGGTCAGTTAGAAAAAATATTTCCTTTCTTAGAAATGTTTCTTCTTGTCTCGATATAGATATTTGGCCATTATCTACGGAAATGGAAACAAACAGTGCTAAATTATGATAGCTTTATGTTTATGTACCTTTTTAAGATGACAATTATGAAGACAGTACAGATAGCGTAAATAAAACCACATCCCGCATCGGCACAAGTCAAGTATTTCATTTTTTATATATATTCAAAAGAAGATTTTATGCCAGGTCACTCAGCCTCACGGTCGAGAACTGAGTTGTAGTTTTCAATTCATTGAAGAAAATGGCGGCAAATGTCAATAATGTCAATTGTCTTCCTGTCTGAAGAAAATTTCAACATCGAGTTACAAGGTGATAATCCTAAAATTATAGTTATTTTAATGCAAGTCATAGTTTCTATTTTGGGATAGTTTACTATAAGTTCAATTATTTTTGTTGTTTTCATGTTGTTTTGTTGCTCAACGAAAATTGTGTGACACATCGCTAACCATAGTCATAGAGATAGTCTGAAAAGTGACATTTTGACGAGAGTGTTTTAAAATACTGAAAGATAAACTGCTTCACTCTTCAAATTCTGTTTTCAAATGTAATTTTGCCTTTGTCTTTGGAATTTGTCAGAATTCCAAAGAACCAACATAGGCAGCAACAAAAAAAGCTATGGCGACTGATTGTTTTCAAAAGAATTTTACTTCAGATGCCTCCTGAAATCTTTGAAGGCTATAGAGCAGTCAGATTCTAACTTAATAACGCTTTCATTTAGACCATACTTTTTTAAAAATATACAAAAAAAGAATTTATCTGGCTGTAAAAAGTGTAATAGTTCTTGATAACCCCGGCATTTTTGTAAACATCTTAATAGTCGGTAAAGCTTCGGTATTTCACTATAATTTCCATCGACCATATAATGTAACATTTTTTTTGTCTTCAACAAAGCCATATTGCAGGGGTACGCTCTTTCGGCTTTTTTATATTTTTGCACCATGCTGACAAATAATTACAAAGCATTCTGCTTTGAAACCATGTGAGAAGCACAATTACGAAATCAGTTCAATTCTTATATTAAAAATTGTTTTGCTAGTCGAGATTCAATTACCAATAACAATGCATCACCCGCTGCATCATACGTCCTCTCAGAGTCGACCAATTTGAAACCTTCATTAATGCTTGTTGTATTCTTTTGTTTCATTTATAAACGACGCCTAGTTCTTTATCAGATTGAAAAAATTCTACAAAAGATACAACAACTGGCATTAAATGCGAAAACCCAACACAATAAACATTTTCCCTATTATTTTTTACAATCTTTTGATCTAGGTAAACAAATGTTTTGTTTGCTATCACTGCAGTTCTGAAAAGACAAATAGAGTATGATTTTTTCTGAGTATTTTTAAAGAATGTTAGACTGAATAACTGACAAATGCAGCTCCTTCAATCATGTAATTCTTTGTGAAAGAAACTTATCTCCAGTCTCTTTAAATTATGAAATTATTCCTTAAAACAAGGCTATCTCAAGGGCAAAATAAAATTTTAAATCCCTCATTATAGAGAAACTCACATATTTCTGAATAGTGCGGCTCCAAAAATACTGAGCAACAGTATTGCTTCCGCAAATTATTCAAATTATTTCTTTCGAATCGCTTCATCTAACAAAAACAGTTGTCATTTTTCTGTAGTCACTCAATCACCCATTGGCTCATTCGGCAACTCTATATATCTAACAATGACGCCATAACCTGAAGGTTCGTTCAATTCCATTGTTGGCACCCAGCTGACATCGTTAACCTATGTTTTTCAACTTTTTATGCTGAAAAACATTTTAATTTTAAATTTTACACAGTTGTAAAAAGCACGACCTGAACTCGTGGTTTGTAACCGAAGTCGGTTATATTATAGTATACCGTTTATAGCCTCGGTTAACGGCTAAATGAAATGTGAGGTAAGCAATTTTTTTTTTATTGTTTTAAACGTCAGAAGTTTCGACAGAAATTTCTAGAAGGATCGACATTTCTATAGTGGTTAAGGACCCAGATTGGCGCATGTAATTTCCATCTTGCTAGGTTGCTTGGCTGTGAACCATACTCTATGAATATCGCAAGCACGTTTATGTCACGGGTAATTGAGAGCTTATTCAGAGAACATCCAGCGTTTTTATCTAAACGAGCGTGTTTTTCTTTTTCAGTTCTCGTGTATGTTTTAATCGGAACAAAATTGTGCTTGACTTGATACGAAAGGTTGAGACGATAGAGATGTAGTTTGACTATTTTTTTGTTTCGATCTTGTTTAAATCATTCAGAATCTTGTTATATTCTCGTAGGTAGATACCATGTTTCTAAAACTCAGTACCTATTCTGTCGTATACTTATCTCTATAAACTAGCTGAAAGAAAACAATTCAGTTGCGCGGCTTCTGGGCGTCTCAATGTTTACTAGCCTCTCTTGATTGTATCCGTTGAAACTTGAGTCTTCCTTGACAATGAAAACATTGCTGAAAATAAATGTACTATTGAAAAGTGCATTACGAAATTACCTTCCTTTCAAAGGTTTTTTGCTGCAAAATAAGTGTGTTTTATTTTTTCAAGTTGCTTTTCATGTAAATTTATTCATTTTAAATTACTTTCTAAGCCATCTGCTTCATTTATTGTTGTCGTAGTTTAAGCTCACGCTACTGTGTTCTTGGAGTTGACAGCTATTATATTAGCGTGTGGCAGTTCGTTTGGGCGTCAAGCAAAAGTTGTGCGACTTAACTATAATTTTCTCCATTTTGTAGTCGTTTTAGAGCTTTTTGTCGAAATTGAAATTGTTTGGTGTCGAGAAACGCTTGCGAATTAATAATTTCCGCACGAAGTTTTTTCGTTGCTCTTCTAGCACTGACGATTTTTTCCAGGCGATATCATCAAAACATTGCCTAAAACTATACTATATTTTCAAATTAATTAATCGATTTGTCTCTTTAGTAATTGGTTCTAAGATGACCAGAATTGTTTTGAACTGGGCTCACCATCAAATTAATAACACCATTCACTTGGATTTTGAATTTATTAGCGAATTCGGTACCGGGATTTACCGCCGTGCATAAATTCACTGCGGCAAACAAGTCAGTACACAAAACACTTGAAGTTTCATAAAACAAACCGACCGTAACTGAACAAAGCTTTTAAAAAAACACGAGCTTCGACTTAGTTCTCTTTTTCGGCCGTCACGAAAACGCACGAAAATTGTAAGTCGGGCGAAAACATTCACGCTTCTACAGGGCCAATATTCACCCAAACACACAGTCATCTTTGAAATATCTAGAAGGAAATTGACCTTGCACCGTCCGGAAAAGAATTAATGGCCCTGCGATTATTTGTTGAGTGTCGACGAAACGAACAAACGTTCAAATGACGGGAGCTTGTACATTTGATGGACTTGCTAGTCGATGTAAACCAACATTGAGAAGTTCTTGTCCGAGCTTTTTCGACAATACGCTGAGCTGCTATGGCAGCGGATTTCTGGAGGGCCTCGTCGCAAAAGTAAGTTTTTATGATCTTGTTAATGAAAAATATTTCAGTGCAACAGCGAAAAACAAAAGCAGTAACAGTATGTAGAAAACTAGAGAAATGTTTTCAGTTTAAACAAGATACACCGTTGTTGTTTACTACGTAAATATTTTAGAAAAGAATTGAACCAGTACAAAAGAAGACCTCGCTCTGTTATTTTGATTGTTTCAAATCATAAATTCGGTTTTCAGCATCTGCTGTCTGACGTGTTTGTTTATGATTATTAAGCGATTGTAGGCTGAATGTATGAATTATATTGTCGATAACTCTATAAAGAACATATTTCAAAAAGCGAGACATGTCTAACTGGAAGAGGCTATAGAAAGTAAAAAAATCACTCTCTTTGCATAGCTTTACGGTTTACAGCCAGCAAACAGTGAAACACCGCCATTTTGTTTAAACACACAAGAAAGTGCGTGATGTTATCTCTTTTTCGTTTTATCACGAAAGATTCTTTTAAAATAGTTACATCAGTATCTTTTTGCCGTTTAGCTTTGTAGTTATTTCAGGGAGCCAGTGCCTTTCGTTATTGTCACCTTTATAACTATAAAAAATGTTGTCAAATCAATGTTGTACATTTGGAGGGCAGAAATATACTTGTAAATACTATATCTATAACCTGTTGTGGTTGATAAATATTCAAACAGAATGAAAACAGAACTAAGACAAAATGTCATGTCGTCATATTGATATACATAGATTATAGAACTTTTATAGACAACAAGTAGCCTCAATTTCAGCGGTGTTGACTTTGCATTGATTCATGAACCTAAATTTGACCCTATTTCATTTCTGGAAAGACTAGAAATTTTTAATTTTGCAATGCTCGCTTGTGTTTACTTTAACTTTTATAAGAGTTAGCATTGGTTTTTGTTCCTTTGAAATAATGTTTTTGCGTCTTTTCATTCTTAAATATGGGGGATTATAGTAAAAACAGATGTATTCATCGTTCTACTCGTACACTACGAAATTATTTTGCCTTGATCCTGGCTTACCTCATCGTTTTATTAAATTTTGCTCTTTTGACTAATAATTATAGGATGTAAACGATAAGTGATAAAATGATTAAATACCGCTTAAATTAAATTAAAAGATATCAAAATATTTAAATTAAGGAAAATACAATAAAATAAACTATGCGAAAGAATTTAGTTTTTGTTATTGAAATGGCAGAAAAATTGTCAAACTTAGTTACGTCAAATCTGCTTGTTACATCGCATAACCAAAGTATTAATCTCCTAATTTTTGCTCACAGTTTTGTGGGCGTTTGTAGGATTAGTTTGTTTAAGCAAGCAAACAAAACATATGAAAGGGTTTATCTATCGGGTGAATTTTATATTAACTTTGATGCTTTGATATGACTAGATATACAGTAGCGTTTTCGAATGCTTTGGAATTACTAGATGTACAGTACAATGACAATTTTTTTTTGAATGCTAATTGTGTATTTTGAAATGAGTTTTCTTGGCTATTGAAAAGGCTTTGTAAGCTTTTACTTTGCTCTTCGGCTTTTTAAGACCTGGACAAGGTCTGCAATTTTGGTAGCCGAATGTTTCTCTTGGTGACAAAGACTATATTTTATACAACATCAAATCATATTTTTTAATCTTCCTCAACACGATTGTTTTCCCATGATCGACTACGAAATGATTCTAGTAAGTACTGTCTTATCCTACCAGGGTCACAGCCATTGGTATAGATTAGCGTCCAGTGAATGTGGGATGCATCTATATCAGTAAGCACAACATTGTGATCCCCACGCTAAATGATGAGACACGCACTCTAGAAATGGTCCTAGTAAGTACGGTCTTATCCTACTAGGATCACAGCCATTATCATACACTAGCGATAGAGTCCAGTGAATGTGGGATGCAACCATATCAATAAACATGACATTGTGACCAGAATCCAGGATTTTTTGCGGATCATGCACCATCACAATTTAATCAGTTCTTCCATGTCCCATTTCTGACAACATCTAAATATTTCACCAAAATCCGTCCATGACTTTTTGAGTTATGTTGCTAACTAACTTACAAATAAACAAACTGACAAACCCCGGCAAAAACATAACCTCCTTGGCGAAGGAAATAATGATTTATTACCACAATACATCGGGTTTTGTGTCAACAGCCTTGTAATACATTTTTACTGTTGCCTAGCAAGTGAAATATTCTCTACTTAACAATTGGTCGCCGATGGCGACGTCAATAAGGACCTTAAGCAACGAAGACGGGAACGCGAACGACGACGTCTCCAAAAAATCACCTTTCTGGTTTACACTTAATTCTTTTGTGCGTTTCATTAAGATTTTTATTTCTTTTCTTTTTGTTTGG
>JAOBRB020299508.1:0-11111 GCA_027575285.2 Zoanthus pulchellus | reverse complement strand
GGTAGAAAGCAGATTTGCAAATGTTGTTGATTTGTTTATCCATGGTCATGACATTATCAAACCAAACGCCAATATTTCATATTTCATGGTAGATTTTGATGGACCAGAAATCCAAGCTATTGAAGGAGTCTTTTCAGGTAGTTTAAGGAATAGAAACGTCTACAAACTCAAGTCATCAATCAAAAAATTTCAATTGTCTAACCACTTACTTTTATTCTGTAGCCTCTGTTCCTTAAAGCCATTACTTCTGAGCAACCTTTTTTCAAGTAATTGGAACGATTTAGCTAAATAAGCCATGATGATACAGAAGGCAAAGTGGCCGAGATGCATTTCATTTTTTATTGGTTAATATATAATAAAAAGGGGATTGCACATTATGATCTAATCTGGTGTATTTACAACTTTGTGATACACTTCTGAACAAATATTTTCGTAAAACAACAAAATATACTATTGTAGGGCTTACCTTTACTTTTGGCTATGTTAGATGTATCTTTTTGCTTTAATATTGCTATGAATCTGGGAAATATATACATGTAAATTATGATTCTTTCAAGGGTAAAATTCTAAGAGATTAGGGAAACACTGTATTTGGGGGGAACTTTGTTGTATCATTGGCAAAATTTTCAAATGTTTTTATTCATAGTTAAGATATTATAATTCATACAGAAACAATGAAGAGTAAATAAGTATTTAGCTAGCTATATAGTAAGCAGGCAACTTTCTCAATTTTGACCTAGATACCCAGATACTCCTTTGTGATTTTCATCGAGAGAAAGCATGGGTTCGATTGGTTTCAACAGTTGAAAATTGTGTGGTGCGCGTGAAAGACACTGTGCTGAACCTGATCAGAAACATTGCTCATGCTACCACAGACGATGAGTGCCATGCAGCAATTAAGGCACTAAAAGGATCAAACCTTGGCTTGAGAATGCAAAGCTCAGGATATGGTTTGAAAAGAAATGGCTGTCCAACATCAAGGTAGATTAACACATTTATAATCTTCTTTTAAAACTGTTACAATCGATGAGTGTATACCGATAGAAATTTATTGCTATTTTATATTATTTCTGAAAAATAATCCACAGTTGAACTAGTTTGTAATTATAGCCTAAGATGTGAACACTAGGTACTGTATGTTTATGTGGTGAAAAACTGCCCAAACATGCCCAAAAGTCTGTTTTTAGCATGATAACATCACAGCATATCAGTAAAATAGCTGACGGCAATGGTGCAATTATAGTTCGGGGTTGAACCAGCTTCAATATGGTGGTGTAGTGAAGAGCCAAAACACTTCACGACATAATTTTATTGTATTAGAGCCAGAAACCAAAATAATAAGAGACATTTCCATGATGGATTATTCAAATATAATTGAATCTTGAACAGACCCTTGCATTCGATGAACTTTATCGTTTTTTCAGGTTCAGGATTTGGATACTAAATATACAACATGAAATTAGGCAGTGCCTGAAATAATAACTTTATGACCTTAACACATGCAAGTCTGGGATTTTGTTACATGTAAAAAATGAAATAAAATTCTATATACTAGTTACATATTTACATAATAGGTGTTTTTAGACTATAATAAATATAGTTTAATTTGAA
This sequence comes from Zoanthus pulchellus, assembly GCA_027575285.2. Lineage (NCBI taxonomy): Eukaryota > Metazoa > Cnidaria > Anthozoa > Zoantharia > Zoanthidae > Zoanthus > Zoanthus pulchellus. Next base: position 9,500 of record JAOBRB020299508.1, on the reverse strand, counting down.
AACAACGAACTGTTACAATTAAATCTTGTTTTCAGAAATGGTGCCAAATCTATCGTGGTAGAGACTTTATTTGTGCTGTACACACAAACAATGGTATTGAGAGACAGAATGAATACTTAAAGTATCAGTACCTAGCAGGCCATAAAGATCGCACCCTCAGTGAGATACTGACAGTAGTGATTACAAAGTTCATTCCAGACAGCTATAGAAAGTATGTCACTTGTATTATTTACAGTTTTTTAACATTCTCTACTGAAAATAATAAGGCACTTATAACTACTTGTAAAGTATACTCATGCTAAATATTACCTAAAAAAGGAAGGGTCCCTGTTTGAAGGGTTTTATAACTTTTAAAGAGCTAAAACAATCATTGGACAGGTTCAAATATAAAATATTTTTATTAGTATTTTAACAATGTATTCACAACATTCATAAACAATAGGATAGCAGATGAAAACAACAATGCCCTGGACAACAAAAACAGGGCACTGCACCCTTTATTTAGTTTTGATATATTACAATATAGCTGCTAAAACACTACAACTGGAATATGCCCTGTTTTGTTCAGGCAGTACGTTTTTAGAAATGTTTCTAATGACAACAGAATGTCAAAATTATCCCCGATGCAAGGTGTACAGTACAAGTACAGATAACTTAGAGAAAAGAACAGACATAAATAGATTAATCATGACAAATGATTTCAACTTAATAATCTATAGGTATGTCCAACTCAATACTCAATGCCATGAAGGATATCGGGCATACAGCAACCAAGTACCTAAATTCTTACACAACAAACCCCCCAAAAATGGTTGAACACATCATGCAAAGATAGCAAAACTGTGACATTCCTGTTGATGATCTTGACATTATCTCTCATTGCGATGGTGAGTTTCAAGTTAAGAGTACTACTGGGACTGGCCAGCAATACAAAGTAAAATATGGGGATGCAACCAACTTGCCCCATTGCCAGTACTATGACTGGAGACACCACAGGCTGCATGCAAACACTTCTGTGCTTGCATGAAAACCTTCCCAGAGTGGGGATGGGACAAGCAAGGGTTGGCATATAATCCCTTGTTTTCACTAGATGAAGACATAATAGGGAAACTGAATGATGATGATCATTCAGTAAAACATTCCCAAAGAAACCCCTCCATTTCTGAGTCCTCTCAGGCGAATAACACTGCTGTGCTGAGGGAACTGCAAGACATATCTGGATCAGAGTTTAAATGCTTGCCCCCGAAACACAAGTATGGGAAGAAGGCCCTTCGAAAGAAAATCAGAGGGACTTTTAAGGAACTGGACTCTTTGACCTTCCTCATAGATGACTATGAGGCTCTAGAAAAATTCTACAAGGAGGCTAATGAAATTCTTGGAAGAGCACAAAAAGCTGCAGCAAAAATGGGAGGGCTTAATGTGTACCATGCATCCCCACAGAAAGTTGGCAAGTCTCGAAAAACACCCTGTCCATATTCTAAACAAAAAAAAATAGCAAAACTCCAGAAAAGAAACGTAGGCATTTAAACGCTAAATCAAGAAGATATGGACGGGTAAAACACCCTTCAAGTGGTAGGTATGGAAAGCATGCTGAAATGATGAGGAAACAATATCATGTGCATGTCCCCATTACAAAGCCTCAGGTGAAACTCACACTGAAGCCAGCTGCAGACAAACAAGTAACGATGTTCTGTCCTGCTTGTGGGTGTCTCTCCCAACTGTCACACTCACAGAAAGAGACAGACTAGAAATTGTATCTGGGTGTCTGTTAAGTGTCAAACATTTGCAAAGTAGAAAATCTTTATTGCATTCTGTATTGGTTGTACTATTTTATCATACAAACTAACCCTTACCCAGACCCTAACTTTTATAGTAATACAGTATTGTATAGGAGATAAAACTACATGCATAAATAAGTACGCCCCGGTTGGGAAATTATCCCCTCTATCGTCAATTACGAACGTTTTCCTGCCTGCAAAACTGAAAATGTGATTTAAAACAGTAATAAAAATACGTTGACAAACCATAACATTGAACTGTATTTGAAACCAAAAAGAAGAATATTTTTTCTTCGGTTTTGAAACCTCCCAACAACCGCTCCCCTTCTTTCTTTAGCTTTCTAATAAAGAAAGTCTGGCAAGGTATGAATTTAGCCACTACAAATCACAACTATAAAAATAAACAAATATAACATAAATGATCCCTTGTCAAGAAGGTTTCTTTTTGAAAGCAAAAAAGCTTACGTTGCCTGTAATACCGTAAGTGTATAATGTTGACGACTAAACTCAATAAATGTCGAGGTTGGGCTCGCAAACGTTATCGTTGAAACAAATTTCTCAACAAACTGAAAGTTTTTTTTGAACACGGGAAAATTTGAACTATTTGTATTCTTCTTCCGGTTATAGCTCTGTAATCGATCTGTTACATTATCGTATCAAGTCTAAAATTATCTTTTACAGCTTAAGGTGTTCGACTGTTTTTAATAAGTTACACGAATAACTTTGCACGACTTGTTGGCGAAGATTCGATTAAATTGGTTCTAGGCTCCTCTTGGAAAACGCATTCTGAGGTATCCTTTCTAGCCACGACCAAAAGAACAAGCTCTTGGCAAGGCCAATTGCAATAAGCTGCATTGCATCAATAATGTTGCAAAGAGCATTTGGGTAAAGCATTCAGAACTGTCCAACAAACTAAAGGAAAGCTTGCAGATGGTAAGGCAGTTGGTGGAAAGGGATGGAGGCTGACAAAGGCAATAAAAAAAACTTCAAAAGTATTATAAAAATGCTATACGAACCAATGTGAAAAAAGATCTGCTGTCAGCTGAAGTAAAAAAGAAAGCTGTTACAGCCATGAAAACTGAAATTAAAGCAAGCCTTTACCACAATTGTAAGTTGGCAAGTGCAGAAAGGTACCAGTTTTTGTCCACTAAACTCCTGGTGCTCATTCAAAAAATCAGGAAAAGAAATTAAAGCCAAGCCGCACCATCTAGACACGGTTTTTTGTGACCAGCTAAAAGATACCTATGAAAGATTGTCATATAAGAAACTCCTCGAAAGATGTTTGCCTGGCCATACCAAGAATCCAAATGAATCTATTAACTCTAGTTTGGGCCAAATGCCCACAACATAAGTGGTTTGGTAAACAGAGAGTTGAAATGGCTTCAGTTTCAGCTGCCCTTCATTTTTATTCGGATACAGAGGCTAAGCATAGGATTACAGAACTTGCCAGTTGCATGCTGGTAAACATGCCAGGCAAGCAATGAAGAGATACAATGTGAGTAAAAAAAGCTGAAAAAGTCTTCAGAGCGGTACAAGAAGTATCGTGAAGCTACAAAGAGAGAACTGTGAGAGTTGAGGCATGGCTGTGAATAAAAAATGGTCATTTTTAAGAAAAAAAATCACAGAATTCGAATGCGTGCTTCAAATCATCTGAAATTTGGCAGGTCGACTAATAATGGCAAGGCAAACATTTTAAGCAATTCGTTGCCATGGAAACAGTCACGTGACAAATCTAATTTGCATAATCGTAAGCAAAAATATACCTTTTATTCAAAGCCAGTGGAGACGCTGGTTTTATAACTTTGGCTCAATGCATCTATATCTAAAGAAAGTATAGACATTGAAGTTGCTGAAACTAACTGGATATCATGGATCAGCATAAATATAAAAAGGCTGCAGCAATCACGGTTTCGATCCTCACAATTAAAGAGGCTTTGGCGATTTGCACGGGATATTTAAGAGCAAAATAAAGTCGTTTAATTAGATATCCAGTTACTTTTGTGCAAATAAGATATTAATCTATCAGAAACAGCAATAATCTTTAAGGAAAGAATAATTTCCACAATCTCCACTTGCATTTAAATAAAACGGTCAAACTCTTCCATTTGACTCAACGCGGGCTCATTTTCAAAGGTCAGCAGTTCAAGTAAAAAAGCAAAATTCATGGTAAATAGACTGAGGTTAGCAGAAAAAGATGGCGGACGAAATATAGCTTTTCAAACACTTTTGAAGAAGAACAAGGACTTTTTCGCTTCTCACAAAGTAGTATGATTGATTTTTAAATATTGTGATGCTAAAGGGGGCTCTAAAGAACTAGTATACAAAAAATAAGTTAATATTTGTAATATTTTATGATGAAAACATCGTTGATGTATTTGAGAATATAGCCATTATTCGATAATTATGAGCTGTGTATCGCCATATAGCTTTTAGAGCTCATCTTGTCATTTGATCAATAAAAATAATTAAACTGATCATTTTGTTCACTACTACGCATGTCTATTTTAAACTAGTTTTGGTGGGATTTTAAAAATCATCTAGTTACGGAATTTCTAAGTAGTTTGCTCTTATTTTTTGCCTTCTTTGGCGTTTTAAAAGTACATGTGTTCGACTTAAACTCAAGTTTTAAGGATTAAAAGAAACGTCTGGGACATTTATTTGTCCTGGGACGTGTGGATTTGCTAAAGTAATAGCATTTGAACTCTCGAACGGTGCATGCAGTTCTATCACTAAAGATGAAAAGGAAAGCAAAACTAAATATCAAGCACGATTGAAGCAGGAACAGTTTGCCGAATTTAATCGGATATACAGTGGGGGAATATGCAATTCAAGTTCTGGAGATGTAAAATCATTTAGCTTTCTGCAATTTCAGAAGAAACTCCTTGCTTTGAGGGAGAAGATTATAAAATGGAATGGCAGAAAGCTCCAAGAGAAAGAGAAATACCTGGAGACTTTCTCATTAAAATCTTGGCAGCAGATGAGTGAATCAAAAAGGAGACAACATTTCTTTACAAATTGTAAAAGATGTGCTGTTAGATATTGTGAAATTCAAGCCTACTTTCCAGTGAAATCTAATTTTCTAAAAGGCAAAGCTATACAAAACTCAGTTTTCACAGCAACATGTACAAAAGTCAATCCAACCCCCCAGGTGAAACCACTGCAGAGGGACATAACAAACACTGCAAAAGCAATCTATGACAAGGTTGAAACGTTGTTTCAAAAACAGTTTGGGACCTCTTTTGCTAAAGCTCTCTCTAAAGTGCCAGCAATTGATTTGCAATATAACACGCCAAACCAACTACGGAATAAAAGAAGGCAATCATATCAGAAAAATAAGGAGAACAATGAAAAGCAAATGGAAGAAACAGCATTTTTGAGGTTAGTACACTACAGGTAAAGTGGTAAACCATATTAAATCACACATATAAATTCCATTAACAAATTTATTCTAACATATTTGCAATGACAAATATCAATAAAAAGCAAATATCTCAGGTGAAGCTTTCAAATTGTATAATTCTGTCTTGAAATTGGCAATTGATGCATATGCTATCTTTGGTAGCATGTGTATGTCAAATTTAATTCAACTTAATAAATACAAACTTTAGCAACAAATCATTTTAATAAATGGAGCTTTCATTCACAGTATACTTAGTCCCTGAAGAACAAACACCAAAAGTAGGAAAACCAGCTCTTGAAGTATGGAAGGAGCGTGTAAAAAGGAAAAAAGCTTCAAGGAGCAAGAAAAGAAAGTCAGATATGACTAAATATATATTTCAATTAAAAATAGAAGACTTTTTATGCAAAATGATAACAAAAGAATGTGTACTAGAAAGAAATATTTTTTATAGTATTTTGAAAGTATTGCCATAAATTACTTCTTACACATTAGATTTAGTTTTTTCTTTTACATGAACTTAAGTAGGACGCCATTTTACATTTGTACTATGCTCATTATTTTCTAAAAAAAGCTACAGTTTGTAGTCAAAACAACCGTTTTATAATTTTCGCTAGTGACAATCTATTATTCTTTTTAACTTAACTTAAATAAGCGTAGATCCAAACTATATATTTTTTAAGAAATCGTATTGTATTCACGAAAAGACAAAACTGTTATTACGGCGTGAGGAACCAATTTGATTTTGCTCTCCATGACTTTTGAAGTATAAACCTTGCTTTGATATGTTGCTTTATAACATTTTCAATTTTGTTTATTATGTAATTCAAATGGGAGAATTGGTAACTGTTCTGGTACGCCGTGAAGGATTGACAATTGATTTAGTGTTGTATATAAAAGCTCCGTACAGAGTCAAGCAAGTCCTAGCGTGTGAGCACAAGTCTAGGATGGGCCGCAGAGGACAAAAAAAATTGTCAATTTGCAACTTGGGTCAAGCATGGGGCAATTAAGGACCCAAACAATATGAATAAAATAGTCATGGACTCCTCACATTTCTTAACATCATTAATAAACATTTTGCATCTATTGGGAGTAAACTTGCAAGTAAGATTCCTCCTTCTGAACATTATCTTGATTATGTTAATAAAAACATGTCTCCGTTGCAATCTTTTTTTTTCAACCATTAACATAGGACTCTGTACAGAATGAAATATTATCTCTGCCTAATAACAAATCACACAGTTTATACTCCTCCACGATAAAGTTACTAAAATGCATAGTTGGCTTCATATAGCCCCTGTTCTTTCGGAAGTTTTTAATATTTCTAATAGCCTAGAAAGATATCCTAAAAAAATTTAAATTGTCCAAAATTGTGCCTGTTTTTAAATCTGTTGACGAGATGGACGCAAATAATTATAGATATATATATATCTTTATTATCAAATTTCAACAGAATAAATGAAAAGCTCATGTATACCAGAATGATGAATTACATTGAGAAATACAATTTACTTTACTATTCCCAGTACGGTTTTCGCAAAGGGCATTCTACTGAACACGTCATATTAGACATTGTTAATACTATCCAGGCTAATATGAACCAAGGTCAATATTCTAGGAACTCGATACCGTTAACCATAAAATTCTATTAGATAAGCTTAACTTCAACGGTTTTCGTGGATTACTCAATCAATGGTTTTCTTCATATCTTAATGATCGCACCCAAACTACTCAGATTGCTGACAACATATCAAATAAAGCATCAACCAGCTTTGGAGTTCCTGAAGGTTCTGTTTTAGGTCCTCTTCTTTTTTTGCTACTTATTAATGATATCCATCAGTGCTCAAATAAACTTAAATTCTATCTTTTCACTGATGACATCAATAACGAAACAGTAGTCAATTCTGAATTGTACAAATTGTACGACTGGTTGACATCCAACAATTTAACTCTTAATTTTAATAAATCCTCCTTTGTGATCTTTCATTCTTAACAAAAAAAAACTAATTATAAATTTAACATATGTTTATTTGATAACGAGAATCCAAGGCATATACTAAATATCTGGGTATTTTGATTGATAAAAACCCTAACTGAAAGCATCATACTGACACTGTATCTTTAAAAGTCAGCAAAACGGTTTGCATACTTACGAAGTTGCGTCACTTTGTACCCTAGCAAATTCTTTTAAAAATTTATCAATCACTTTTTTGTCCGTATATCATACATGGACTTGCTACTTGGGGCTGAGCAGCAAAAACGCATCTTAAAAAAATTCTATTGCTACAAAAAAGAGCTCTTTGGATAATAAATTTCTCGGATAGACGCGATCATGAAATACCGCTTTTCACTGATGCAAACATTTTAACTTTTAATTTCTTATATTAACAAACTATATCAAATGTTATTCATGATGTTCATAACAATATAACGCCTCCTGGGATTTTAAATATGTTTAAAACCCTTAACATACCAACTACGCATATATGCGTAGAAATATACGACGTCATTATAACGAACAATTGTGGGGAATTGTTGAGGCTTGGGTACCGGTGTTTCTTTTTAATGTCGTTTACATGAAGTATATCTTGAGGCAGAGGAAAAAAACTGCCTGTTCGATGGTTTGTAATAATAAATATAGAAATTTTACCTTTCATGTGCATATTTGTGTATGGTTTTTTAAAAATGGCGGCTTGTTTAGGATCTGCTGAAACGAATTGTGGCTCTAGAAGCGATGAAAATGATGTCGAAGTCCAATTTATTGATGAAGACAATTTACCTTTGGCTTTCATCAGTGTTTTGGAACATTCCGAGTCAGAAGAAGAGATTGGTTCAGATGATTTGGCTCAAGATACGTCAGAAGAATCGGAAAGTGAAGAAGATGAAGTCGTTGAGGAAGAAGAACAGTCGGAATGGAGCGAAGAAATAAACAGAAGGAAAGATATTGACTTCAATGAATTCGTGGGTTTGTCAGCAGATGTGATCCTTAAATCTTTGACATCAAGTAAAGTTTTCTTTGATCTGTTCTTAACTGGCCAGGTATGTTAGTTGCACAGACTAATCTGTATGCAAATCAGAAACGAGAAGCTGCAGAAAGTCTGTGTGGTATCCACTGTCTGTAGAAGAAATGAAAGGTTGGGTTGCTATTTATTTGTGTATGGGAATTATAAATAAGCCAAATATCCTTTCCTACTGGAATACTGAACCCACCCTGTCCACCCCATTCTTTGGTACCACTATGTCAAGAACAAGATTTCTTCAGATTTTGCGTTACCTTCACTTTGTTGATATTTCCCTTGCCCCCGAGCCTTATTCACCAAATTTTAACAAATTATACAAAATTCAGCCTCCACAGGATTTAATTATACCAAGATTCAGGGCAGTGTACAAACCTGAGAGGCAACTTGCTGTTGATGAAACCTTGATCAAATTCAAAAGGAAAATTCATTTTAGGCAGTTTATCTAGGTTCGGAATCAAGATTTGTACGCTGGTTGAATCAACCAGTGACTATGTTCTAGTGAGCAAGGTATAAACTGAAAAAGAAGCAAATTTAGTCCAGAAAGATCTAGGAAAAAGGGCTGTGATGTCACTGATGGAACCATTCCTTGTTAAAGGCTACTATAGGTTTATGGATAAGTATTACACATCCGTGAGACTGTTTGAGGAACTTGAGGGAGGAAAAACTCTGGCTTGCGCACCTGTAACAGGCTGGGCCTACCCAAAGACATTTGTGATTTAAAGGCAAAAGAGGTAAAAAGACAAAAAGACACTCTAATATCCAGGTATCCAGAATTCATTTGGGTAGTGCAAACGGCGGGAAACATGTTGGGGCACAATGAAACGGCTGTAGCTATATCCCTAAACTGAAAAATAGGTAAATAACTTCACTATATCTCAGTACTAGGTCTGAATTTGTTGTGAAAGCTGTTTTGTTTGCTGGGAATGAAAATTTCATCAAAAAATCTAAGGCCAAACATCGTTGATTATCCTGATCAAAAAACGACGCAAAATGGTATTTCTTTTTTCAATTTTTGTACTTCAACTAATGACTCTGTGTAGAAATGAAAGTTTATTCTTGCAGCACTGGCCTTCCAAACTTAAAGAAAGTACTAAAATTTGATTTTAAACCAGAGTCGAAACAGTTTTCTTGTTTAAGAAAGATTGAATTCTATAACTCAGTAACATATCGTGCGGGCGGTTTAGGGCCTTTTGGGAGTCAAAGGGTTAATGCTCGACAACAGTTTTTGTTAAAGGGATCCTCGGCTGTTTTAACAATAAGCGTTTACAATGATCTTTGAACATACCTTATGCTGATAATGTAACA
>JAOBRB020299287.1:0-11111 GCA_027575285.2 Zoanthus pulchellus | reverse complement strand
TTGAGCAATTCCAATTGTAAACATTATGTTCTGTGGTTTAAAGTTATTTTGTTGTTTTAGTGGAGGTTCCCTTTAAATAACTGAAACTTTAGGGTAATAACATTAACTTGTTCACCAAGATTAAAGTTGAATATATATGCATGCAAGAATTACAATGGAATAAAAAGTGTACCTTCAGATACAGAGCACCTTCTACAGCACCTGTTGAACCAAAACTCCAACATGATCCACAAACAGCTTGATCTTTTACTGGTGTCACTGCACCTAAAGTACGTTAAATACATTGTAAAAACTTGTTACCAACCATAGAAGATTTAAACAATATTGAATAAATCTAAGATCTGGAAAATGCTAAAACTTGAATCACACTACATGTATTACATATATATGGTAACGTATAAAAAATAAATGACAAGTTGATGGTAATGCATGGTAGCCAACTTGCTGTTCAAAGGGACCCATGTGGGATTTATGACAAAGGAATATGAAATCAATGTTGTGAGAAGTGATACCACCAGAGATACTTAGGGATGGGAAACCTGAGGAAAGCAGGAGATAACTGTAGATGTCTATTGTGTGTAAAGGGAGTTGTTAACCCTTTCATTCCCAGTTTTATTAGTAAATTCTCAAAACTTGAGCCCATACTTTTCATTGAACAAGTTTAAGATAATTTTACTCAAGATTAATCTCTGACAGTTTGCTTTGTTTGATCAATTTTCATTTTCTTATTACCAAATGTCTTATTTTGTTTGTTTTATGAAAGGAATTTAAGTTGAATGTTGGTAAGTTAGTGAGAGTAAAAGGGTTAATGTTCCCGCAGAGATTACAGAGGCGAGATGTAGTCTTGAAATAGTGGACAGCTTCTGAACTATCTTGGTGAGTGTGTGACTTCATAAAATGGAGAATGGATGGAACTCACAGCAATATACAGTACCTTGTGTTTAGAGAAAAAGGAGGGAATGGGAATGCTTATAAGACAACCAAGTATTAAATATTATCAGTTCTTTAAAATGAAATCCCACAATACCAACACCTTTTTAGGAACACCTAGTAATAATTGCGTACAAGTACAACTCATCATGGCTTCATGTCTATTAATGATAGCTACCTAGCCACAGACTACAGTTGTTAGTAGAGATTCATTTTTAGCTAACAGGTGCCAGGCTAGAGTCTGTTTAATGTATTGCCAATAACCACTTTTGATAGTAAGTTAACATTTATATTCTTTAAATTGAAATTGACTGAACTTCAGTAGTTTCAGTCTATTTTCCACAAGGAAGGTATAATATTTTCAGAACTGAAATGCTTAGCAGTAGTAATACTGGATCTTAGTTGTATCTAGCCACTGGAATAGTAAGTTTAAGTACCAAGCCCTGGATGTACCTCTCAAACGCCAATTAATTTCATCAGGAACATTTTTGAGAGTGGATAAGTCCGGGTTAAATGGCAGACCTCCATGTTTTTTGCTTGTTCGACGACCTCTTAGGAACTTCAACTCTTTGTCAGAACGATCAGATAAGTGGTTAACTGACAATTTATAGCCTTTATGTTGACGATTCTTTGAATGAATAAACCTGAAACAAAAAGAAATTGAATGATGAAGTGCCAAATTAATCATCCATAAAAGTATGACAGTAAATAGGTTTGATATGGTTTACTATATGTCAAAATGTTTGATTGTCCAAAAAATACAGTCAACAACTTTAAATCATGATAATTTTTACCTCAAGTTTTGCCTAAAGAGCTCCCTTCTATGATCATACTCTGTCTTGTCAACATGACTGACGTAGTCTTTTGAGTGTTTTGATAGAAAATGTTCAAACATGTCATGAATCACTTCTCTCCCATTTGGTTCAATGAACTCCTGCATTGGATTGGCAAGAATCTTTGCTTCTGCTCCAGGTCCAGGGAATCCTGTGCACACCAATCCTACAATGGACCAGTATGATAAAAAGGAATTAAATTTATAACAGTAAATTTATGTAAATTATAGTTGCAGTAATTATTCTTTTTTATCTTCATCCATGCAGTCATGTGAATTTGATATATAGATGTAGATCTTTTGAACAGATATAAATATCCCTTTGACTACTAAAAGGGCCTAACCACCCGCACGATATGGTACCGAGTTAAAGAATTCAATCTTTCTTGAACAAGAAAACCATGTTTCGACTTTGGTTTTAAATCAAACTTAAGTAGTCTCTTTAAGTTTGGAAAGCCAGTGATGCAAGAATAAACTGTTATTTCTGCAGAAAGTCATTAGTTGAAGTGCAAAAATTGAAAAAAATACCGTTTTGCGTCGTTTTTGGAACTACTGAAATATAGTGAAGTTTTTTAGCATTTTTTCAGTTTACAGATCAGGCTACAGCCGTTTCTTTGTGCCAATCTTGCCCCAACATGTTTCCCGCCATTTGCATGACCCAAATTATGCATTCTGGGAAACACGAAAATTTTGACAAGGACAGACAGCATTTCCTGCAGTAATCATATTTTTAGAGCCTCCACGGAGTTCTGCCAACATTTTATGCCTGTAGTGTTCTTCAGTCGTCAAAACTTCCAAAAAATGCATTGGCAGCTCAGTGAATTTGCCTCTCTTCGAGCTTTAAGCTAACTTCTTTTGGCACCTGTGGAAACCCACCGAGTGGAAATATGCCGTAAAAATCGCTAAAAAGTGTGACATCTACCTGGTTTCTTTCACCAAGTAAGCTCAAATGCTACCTTCAAGCTTCATGATGCTATCCAGTAGTGAAGAGAGACAAAAAAGGGCTCCAAAATGAGCAAAAATCCACTTTTAATGGCTGCTACAGCAGCGACAAGACACTTCAACGATACCATCATCTCATAAACTGAAAACACAATCCCCGGGGACTACACAACGTGGGATGTTTCCATGGCAATGCCTAATATGGATTAGAGAGAGCCAATTAATTGTTTTCATACAAAAAATCATTCAAAATCGCAAAACCTCCCAGGAGTCAAAGGGATATATTGTAGATAGATAGATCTTTTGATACATATATATATAGATTTTGCAGGTAGCAGAGAGATACCAGCCACTTTTGAGAAATCGTCAATCATGCAGGAATCCTGAAACCCCAAACCAGCCAACTCTTCTAGTCTTCAGTTCCTTAATTGTGTTCCATCTCAGCACTTGTGGCCACCATAAAGAATTATAAGCACCACAGTTAAGTGCAATGGAATGCACTAAATACTAAACATTGATTTTCATAAAGTTAATCATTTTTGTAAAGTTTACTGAAACTGTTCTTTTGTAACACTTTCTTGCAGTTTGCATTTAAAATGATTTTAAAGCAGACATTTTTACAACATTTACTATTCAGCTAAGCAGTAAACTAAATTCTGTATATTACGGAAAATGAAAACACTAAAGATCTCCAGTGATGCAAAAATTAATAAAGCAAGAAAAAAATTCTAACATATATTTTGCATAATTTACTTGCCTAAATATACTTAGTTATAATTCAAACTTTAAGCTCTAAAATTTACAATCTACAGTTGCCCAAGGTTCAACTTACTCTTAACTGATATGATCATCATCTACACATAATTTATCAAGAACATACTAAATTAAAGCAATTAATATTTATTTAATAATATTTTCAATAGTAATTTTATTGTGCTAGCTAGCTATAGGTTATAGCATAGACTGCAATAGCTGTTAAAAGTTTATTTTCGAACAGTTTACATAAGTATTTTTACTCGTATCTCACAGCAATGATTACAAAGAAAATTACTTGTAAATGAGAGGGAAAATCTTTCAAGAATTGATGTGATTAATAATAGTAATAATTTAATAATAATTTAATATTTAACAACTATAAAAATGTTTATATGAAATTATGCAAATATGTTTAAAATATCCTTGGTTATCATTTATAATGTAAGAATTAGTTATGATTATTAGTCACAAACTATTTCATAACTCCATGAAATCAGAACCATGGTGGTTCTGAAACATTGGTTGCTCAGTGTATAATTTAGATTTTATATCTACTAAAATGAAAGATTTAATCAAGGCATTTTTTGCCAATTTAGAGAGACAGTTAGTTATACACTAGTTAGCAAATATATATATCTATATAATAATAATTAAATAATCATCAAAAATAAATTCTTTTATTATCCAACTGCACGAATAACCGTACAAATAACACCATGAGAGGGTCTGGGGCGAGTATAAATATCCAGCCGTATTGCACATTTTGAATGATATTCGTACTCCAGAAAACTTGTTTTGCTGTGCGCGTGGCAGTATTTAGTTTTATTTTGTCATGAATAAAAGATTGGATAATAAATCACTTATTAGACAGTTTAGCATGTAGTATGGCTGATATTTTTACTCATCCTGTGTATTTACATACACAAATACTACAAGACTTGTGAAAATATCCAGCTAAACTACAAACTAAACTGTCTAATAAGATATACTTATCTTACCCTCTGGAATTTCAAAGACCTTGGGTGATGGCAGATCAGTATCATAGGAAAGATAATCCACTTCATACTTATCAAAGTGTGACCCAAATAGACTGTCATAGCCAAACATTTCATAATGCACTGGTACAACAGGTTCAATGATAGATGTGTACATGGTATATCTGTTGACTTTGTGTCCATTTACTTCAACCAATTGCCATACAGAGCAGTTCTGGTTATTATATGATTCGAAACCCTTGTGCTGGATAAAAGAAATAACATATTACATAGCTATAAAATAATGTTGCTATTAGTATATTATAGGAAATACCACCATTTGAGAGAAATTAAAGAACAATATCATAAATATTTGAAGTTAATTTATCTAATATCACAAATGTGCAAGCATAAGTGATATAATTGTAGCTCACTTTCATAAAATATAAGCAGTATTTTTCATTAATTCTTCGGGAACGAAGGTGGTATTATTTTCCTTTTAATATCATTCCTATACATAAAACACTTGATTCTTTACAATGAAAATTTCTTTGCATTGGGTTACATAACATAAATCAAGTCTTGCAGAAAATGTAGAAATGCCACAAAGACCTCTGGGACAGATCCATAGCAATTAATTATTAAATAGACCCTTAAGTTGTCATGTAAAAGTACATTGATAAATATTGGACAGTTTTCAAAACATGAATTGCATCAGGATATTTTTCACACCAATAATAGTAAAAATGCAAAGTTCACTGAGCTACAAATGCATTTTTTGGAAGTTTGACAACTGAAGAAAACTACAAGCATAAATTTTTGGCAGAACTCCGTGGAGGCTCTACACTTTTCATGTTTCCCAGAATGCATTTGGGTGGTGCAAATGGCAGAAAACATGTTCGGGCAATTCGATCCGTAAACTGAAACAATATATCTATATATAACTATATCTCAGTACTAGGTCTAAATTTTGTTGTGAAAGCTGTTTTGTTTGCTGGGAATGAAAACTACATAAAAAAATCCAAGGCCAAACATCGTTGATTTTCCCGTTCCAAAAACGAGGCAAAATGGTACTTTTTTCAATTTTTGCACTTCATGACTAAGGACTTTCTGTAGAAATGACAGTTTATTCTTGCATTACTGGCTTTCCAAATGTAAAGAATTTATAACTAAATTTTGGTTTAAAACCAAAGTCTAAACATGGTTTCTTTGTTTATGAAAGATTTAACTCTTTACCTCGGTACCATAATTTATGTTAAGGCCAATTTAGGAGTTAAAGGGTTAATAACTAACTAGTATGTAATATGAAAACAGAATTATTTTCATCACAAGTAAAATCAATAATAAACTTAAGTTATAAGTAAAACATAATTTTATTCTGTTTCTGAACTTCTTGCTTTTGTGAGCAAATTGACACACTTCCTTGCTATAGCCTATTGCAGTGATCGAATATCACAGGAAGCATGAAGGGTGTTATGTAGAGCACATATTCATTTATTCATGAATATTATATGAAGGATGCCAAGTACTGTATGTTTGAATTAAACTAAGCAAGTTGTAAGCCCCATTTACACTACAGAGAAAACCTGGTCTGGACACATTAAAATTAAACATTAAAATAACGGTTAACACGGGTAACAATCAGTTAGGCTTTTGAACGAAAGGAGCCCCTCAGGCCTCTTAAGTTGCATACTATTTACATTGCTGATTTTCGGTGTCTGGACAACATTTTTATTTGAGCCTTCAGCAAATATACGTTTACACAACACTTTTGTACAGCAAAAGGAGTCCAGACTTGTGTTTTCTCGATTTCGGGGCCATAGCCGCCTATGGCCCCAAAACTAAAAAAAAGTGAGTCCGGATACATTTCACTAAACCATGGTACGAAAGGTTTACACGACAAAAATATCGGGTCTGAACCAACTTTTTTGGGGGTCCAGACCAGGTTTTTTCTGTAGTGTAAATGGGGCTTTAGAGTAAATAGCAGTTGCATTTTTGTTTATATATTTAGTAATCTGATGTACAGTTTACTAATCGCTTAAGCTGATTGGTAAATAAATATGGGATTGTGTAAAATTTTCATTGTTTATTTTAATCTGTTGAGATCTAGAATTTTCTGGAGCGTGGGAAAATTTTGTGTTTTTAGAAAATGATCGAATTTAACAGCGAGTAGTTCTATACACCAAAGTAGGAATTAGATTAAAGAAAATGAACAAGATAAGAATTGTTAAACATTAAGACTAACTGTTGGAGAAGTCACATTGAATTTGAACAGTCCGCTAAGTCCGTGTTATATTTGGAAACATTTACAGACATTAAGAAGGCTCCGGCAGAGACAGTTCATTTAAGTATATATGTTGTACGACTGAAAATGGATGCTTATGAAGTCATATGTATTTTGGATACTTGCATGTACTAATTTGTTGGAGAATAAATTGTTAACTGTATCATACTTTGTGTCATCATCCAACGGGATAGAAAACCCTTCACAAGTTCAATATTAAGTTATTTTGTTTTACACCAATTATCAGACTTCTGTCCTGCCTCAGGAAGCATTCATGGCATTCTTGGGTCTACAAAACAATACTTACTTTCCCTCAGTCTCTAAGTCAATCACTGATTAATACAAAGTGTAGCTTAATGTATATAACGCGTCGGACTAGTAAACTGAAGATGTGGGGATCGAATCCCGCCAAGGGCTTATATATGATATTTTTCTCTTAATTCTTATAATTATAAGTAACCTTTTTTAACTACATAACATTTAAGCTGACCAAATTTAGTAAACTTCATATTTTCAATGTAAGTGACTTTATATCAGAGTACTATGAAAAGCTAAATTATCTTCCTTAAGTTTTAAAGACATAGTAGGGATAATGTAAGGAGAAACAAGAACTTGATCAAAAGTCACTCTAATTAATAAGTTTTTTTTTTTGCACTAGACCTTTAATTAAACATTCAAGTCTTTCATGTAAAACATACTGTAAATGATGAAAGGACTGGCAGGGCACTCTGTTGACCAACAGGTGCTTCTTTTTTCCCTTCAGTCTTGAAACAAGCCAATTTGTTTCTCACTTTCTCTGTTGTATAAGGGCAGACTCTGTAGTTTGCCCCATATGGTTTATCATCACCTCTCTGGTAGGTCTTGTCCAAGCCTAGATATAAAACATTTTATGCAGGTTAAAGGTATGCAATTAATATATTCGTTAAGGCCACTCTCTACCCTATGGGCATTTCTTCACTACTTTTAGTGACATTTTTGATGATATACATATAGATCTCCGTCATTATTCTGAAAATCGAAAAAAGCAAACATTACTTTACAGATTGAGTAAAAAGATGAGATTTGTGGGAGGCGATAGGTTCTTTAAATATAGTTTTTTAAAGGGAAATTTGAATTAGGGTGAATTTTAGCAAGGCTTAAAAATTAATTTTGGGGTTAATATTTGTCCTCTAACCAAGTTACGATATAACCTAATGTTAGCTCTAGGACTCCAGTTTAAAAAAATCATAAGAAATAGCATTAAGCTATATTTATCAATTGATTAGCAGGGCTTTGTATATCATCATGGTCTGAAAACCACACCCTGAACAGCGGTACACACCAGTAAAGTCATTATACATACATGGACGAACAGCCCTCCCAGGCAAAGAAGAACTGCTAGCAGTAAAGTATGGCAGAAGAAGACATGGGGAAGTTAAACATCATAGATAATTTGGAAGAGAATAGTTTTCATACTGGGGCATACTTTTTATACATGCATTTTGATAGCACATAATATTATAATTATAGTTAATGTTAATGTCCATTTACACTTAATGATTTGTCTGGCTGATTTGTGTAAATATTGTGCAAACATTTTAAACTCGTCACAGCAAACAAACTTCGAATGGCAATCAGAGTAACGTAACAAATTCAAACAATTTAAACTCGTCACGGCAAACAAACTTCGACTGGTGATCAGAGTAATAAATTCAAACATTTTAAACTTGTCATGGCAAACAAACTTCGAATGGTGATCAGAGTAACAAATTCAAACATTTTAAACTTGTGACAGCAAACAAACTTCGAAAGGTGATCAAAGAAATAGATTCAAACATTTTAAACTCGTTACGGCAAACAAACTTTGAATAGTGATAAGAGTAATTAATTGAAATGTTCAGTTTAAACTCGTCACAGCAAATAAACTTCGAATGGTGATCACAGTAATAAATTCAAATATTTTAAATTCATCACGGCAAACAAACTTCAAATGGTGAACAGGGTAATAAATTCAAACATTTTAAACTCGTCACGGCAACCTAACTTCAATTGGTGATCAGAGTAATTTTAAAATTTAAAACATTTTACCCCTCGTCACTGCAAACAAACTGCTATTTATGATCAGAGTAATAAATTTAAACATTAATTTTTAAACTCCTCGTGGCACGCAAAATTCGATTGGTGATCATCAGAGTAATAAATTCAAACATTTTAAACTCATCACAGCGAATAAACTTTGATTGATGATCAGGGCCTATTAAACATTTTCATGTCTTCATTCTTTTTGTATTTAAAATAACACTGAAAGATTCTCACGGGATAAATCCTGTGACAACTGGTCAAATATAACTTATTTAAATTAGTAATCCCGTACAGGTCACCACGGGACTTTTAAACTCTGCTTAATCAACGGGATACAGGACAACAGGACAATGGGATCGACCCGTAACCACATTACAATACTTCTGGACAGCACTGTACCACGTTTCATCGTCATCACAATGATGTCGTCAGGCAATTAATTGCCAAAAGCAGCCTTAATCAGTATTGGGTTTTTATACAATAAAATGAGATGGTATTTATGGTGGGCATCTTCCAAATTTGGATATGTTGTAGTTCAACTTTCAAATCATTGTTGAGGGATAAGATGGTAAGAACAAAAATAAAAAAAAGGAGAAAAAAATAGAAGAAAAATAAAAATAGAAAAAAAGAGGTAAGTAAAAAGTGGCTGCAGAAGTAAAAAAAAAGGTAGGTAGAAAGTGGTCAGTGTGTGTGGTGGGGTTCATTGAGTGGGGTAGTATATGGAATATGAAGGACTCAAATTAAATCAAAAAACCTTTTTAAGACTCCTCATAAAACCCAATATACAAAAATTAAAACAGTTTTAAAATATTTAAACTAGGTTAAAAAATTAAGCTGGTTTGAAAAAAATGAACCAGTTTAGAAAATATTGAACTAGACAGTTTAGAAATAAAATTAAACCAATTCAAAAATTGAACAACCTATATTCAACTATTGTTTGGTTTACTATATACTAGTAGACTATCTAACTTTGAATTCTTCCTTAAAGTTATAAATTAAAGTTATCTTTTGTTAGTCATTTCCACCCATGTTTGTAACTATTGCGCATGAGCGAGTAGCTACAATGCTATCGTGTTGATGGATAGAGTCGATTTTATGTCAGTAAGTCGTGTAAGCTTCAATAAAATGGACTTTTATCTCGACGATCGATTTTGTTGCCGCGCGATAATGCCGGTAGTAAATTGGATAAGAATCCAATTTCGATAGACTTTACAGGTTACAAAGACACAAACATACTCATTGTTTAGAGTTTTTCTTACTTTGAATCTGGTAGAACGGCTTTTTGTGTCAAATACATAAATACTAGTGTAACGAGCGGATTCACCGACCACTTTCCGTAAAAGTGCGATCTCTTTCCATAAAAATATCGACTGTGAAAAGTTTCGCAAATATTCTGGAATGACTAAAAATTTTATATTGTAGTCGTCGAAACTTCATGTGAGTGCTTTGTGAATTTATTCTGTCTCATATTTCGCCGAAAAATATTCTGGAATGACAAGAAATTTATTATTGTCGTTGAAACTTCATGTGAGTAACTTTGTGAATTTATTGTCTTACTCATTTTTACCGAAAACTCGGCTTTACAAAAACCTTTTCTAAAATAGCTGTACATACTAAACAGCACCGTACTTATATACCAGTGCACAGTGAAAACAAGAACGCAGTAGCTACACGCACGCATTGCGGGCCTATATTATCCTCGTTATACTCGAGTTGTAGAAGATGCTCCACCCCCCAAAAAACGCTCCTAGGAGGCGTCTTCTACAATATATCCACATAATTCATATTATTTTTAAAAATATTACCTCCATAGTAATCGATGCGGCTTCTGTTATTGGTTAAGTCATAAAACGCCAAAAATGGTTCAACAATCTCAGCGTATGGCAAACGCAACACTCCACTCACTGTATAAAACTTGCTCCAGGTTGGAGGCTGCATGTTCATGCAGGAGCTCCATGGAAGAAAACTAATGATAAATGCAACACTTGACAACGCTAAAACACTCATAACTTGGAAAATAAGTTGTTTGGTCGCTCTCGCTTCTTCACGACTATTATAATTGAAAGGTGATTAGCACATAACAAACACAACCCCACAGTTGAGTTCAGTTTGTGTTCGCTCGGTTGAAGACTGGCTTCTAGCGGGGGTGGGACGAGCGAGGTCTGGTAGGAAGTCATTACCCTAGAAGCGAGTCAGCTGGCTATCTGAGAAGTTAAAAGTGTGAAGGCTATCTTCTTCTTTAGGAGGTCAATGCTCATTACTTTACAATAAAATAACAGAAATAATATTAAAGGAAGCATGAGAAAATGCCAATTTTATTTGAACGAACAAG
>JAOBRB020299178.1:0-11111 GCA_027575285.2 Zoanthus pulchellus | reverse complement strand
CAGTTAGTGTTGATGGAAATGGTAGTGCTGATGATGGTTATATTGATATTGCGACAGTTAGTGTTGATGGAAATGGTTGTGCTGATGATGGTTATATGGAGATGTTCCCGGTGGTATTATATCGATAGTGATTGTAGTAATATTTATTTTTGCTTTGTAATTAATTTCAGACTATGGATGATGCAATTGGTGATGACAATGAAGATGATGAGAGAGACGAGACACTTTTGCCAATGTAGTTTATTTTCACTCGCCAATTATCCATTCACGCACAGATCTCTCTTCCAAATGCTGTTAAGATAGCCGCCTTTCTGCAGTCGAAAAAAATCGAAGCCATAGTATTTCTAATTAACTCGAGAAAGAAGAAAGATTTATGAAATTTTTTGTTAGACCGTATGAGATGTGTGGTATTTAAACCTGTTGAAGACTTTTGTATAGTGTTTTTTAACTCTTAAAAGAAAACTTTTAAAAGTGGTGTTGTCATTTGTTGGACATTTTATCTTGTTGCAGTCTTTAATTTTGTTACTCGTTGTATTTTTTTTTAAGTCAAAAATAAAACTTATCTTAACTTGTCATTTACCAACCAATCGTGGGATGGTTACTACTCGTTGCTTTTTACCTATTTCAACTGTTAGATTTTAATATTGGGTATAGAAATATTTGGCTTCGTTCAAGCCAAGTTTTATCCAGTTGTATCGTAGTATACAATTTCATTTTTCTTGTGAGCTTTTAATTTCAAAGAAGTTACAAATTAGCACTGATCAATTACACAAAGTCAAAGTTACTCAACTTAACTTCACTAGAAAGAAATAAGAGAAAAATAACATGTTTAGCCCTTGGCGGGAGTCGAACGCCACATCTTTGGTTTACTAGTCCGGCGTGTTAACCTTTACACCACAAGGACCAACCACGCTTGTGAGGTTCGATTCCCGCCTAGGGCTACATATTTCTTTCTATATATCTTCACACCGAACGCATTTTTATTACATTTAACTTCACTAGCACATGCTGACGTCATTACTCTTTCGTTGATCCAGGGATCCTGCTGATAACTCAAAATTATTAAAAGTCTTTGTTTATTTTTTTGCAGATTTGAGGCCTTCAAAAGAACTTAGATTTGCGAAAACTTCTTTTTTTTTTATCTTAAAGGCATTATATATATAGTGAGAAACGAAGTGATTTTTTTTATGCATGGAAACTTCGTGCATATCGGGAGCAATTTCAAAAGGACGGTCGCATTGTATACTTTTTTGACCACTGTTGCTTTCACTGTGACACACCACGCGAAATCCGTCGTTGTAGATCAGAACTCTTGTTGTTATTCGGTTATAAAATTCATAGATTGGTCGATTTGAATCTGGCAGCATTCCTTGAATTTTTATAGTCCTGACCTAGGCAGAGATCACATTTTAAAAACTGAAGTTATGACTTTTGCATCAATTTCGTCTGAATATATTGGAGGGATGAAGCTCGAAATCGGCCAAGAGATAAATCAAGATCTCTTTGATCAACATTCGTTCGCCATTGATACGAGACTTTCAGTATTTCGGCTTTAATTCTACTTCGATGTAGGAGAGGTCGCGACATGTGAACGTGTAGTTTCAAGCTTTCTCTTCATCTTCTCTCAATGGTCACCGGCCAAAAGTAATTTTGTAAAAAGATGCTTTGAATGCCTTAGGAAGGCGAAATAAACGCCACAGACGAGTCAATTAACGTATCAGTTAACTGAGATGTTTTGCTTGATGTTTAGTTTAGATGTTATGCAATTTGCTGAATTTTCTTCATACGCCTAGATTCCATTCATTTTATGTAAACAAGTTCATTAAGGTGGACCGCTTGTGCTCCATGTTTGCCCGAAGTGTACGGCCCCAAGAGCAGCAAAAATTTCTCGAAATGGAATGCTTCTCAGTATAAAGTTAAATACGTTTGCTCTAGCGTAGAACCTATTGAACGATCAAACAGATTTCCATCATTAATTACATTTCTTTTGGATCGAAGAAAAACCATCGAATACGAAACTGCTAATCTTCGAGCGACAAATCAGAAAGTTAAAGGCTTAACACATTCAACAGCATTTCAGAAACTGTTGAGGATGTGGAGAACAAAGGCTTAACTGAAGACCTCCTAAATGCATGATTCATGAAAAGGGAATGCATTTGGACAAACGAGTGCAACGTTTTTCTGGCCAAACCAGTTGATAAAATAAAGCAATTATTGAAGATGAAGGGTACCTGCTGGTCATGCCTTAAACCTGGACACCGTTTTCGAGATTCTAGAAGAAAGAAAACTTTTTGGAAAAAATAACTGCAACAAAAAACACCATCCAACTCTGCACGAAGATAAGGTGATAACCGAAAGTGTATTGAAGTATTCGGTTCCACCAGTGCATGCAATACAGGAAAAGACTATAGTTGTTTACTCCAGGTTCATAAAATAAAACCAAGAAAAGGCTGGGGCAGTGTCATGTGGAACAGCGCCGCCTTACTGTGTTTCATAACAAATAATAAAGCAAAAGCAGAGAAATTAAAGGGAGAAAAGGTGGAATTATCAATCGTTAAAGTTGGCGGAAAAACAGGAAGGCTACAATCCCATAAATACAGGATACCACTGACAGACTTAGACCGTAACGAAGTTTACTTCGACTTCTATGGAATCGACAAAATCACGAATAACGTCCTAAACGTCGAGGTAAGCTACATTGCTAAATTGTTTACTTATGTCTCAACAAAGGACATCAACCGTTCAACAGGTGTGTTCGAAGTACTAATTGGATATCAATATGCCGCATACTATCTCAACGAGAACAAAACGTCGGTCATTTATTATTGTTAAAGAATCAATTCGGAAAATGCATCTGTGGAAGTCACAAATTGATTAGGGATGAAACACAGCTACACACTAAATTTGAAGATGCAAAAGTACATCATGTTAATACAGTTTCT
This sequence comes from Zoanthus pulchellus, assembly GCA_027575285.2. Lineage (NCBI taxonomy): Eukaryota > Metazoa > Cnidaria > Anthozoa > Zoantharia > Zoanthidae > Zoanthus > Zoanthus pulchellus. The sequence continues at coordinate 8,169 of JAOBRB020299178.1, read as the reverse complement.
ATAACTAACTTCTATGAAATCGAAAATCTTGGCATAGAGTGTAAACCACGATGTGGGGGATGTAAGTGGAAAGTGGGCTACTGGTAGTAAAAACTACACATTACAAGAAGAAAGAGAGTTGAATCTCATTCATTCAGAACAATTTGGAATATGACAAAAAGTGGAAAGGATGGATTGCCGAGTATCCATGGATTAAAGATCCAAAAAACCTTCCAGATAACAAAAGAGTTACCATAGCTAAGTTGATCCCCATTGAAAAACGGCTTGCAAGAAATGCAAAACATGCTGAAATTTACAATCAGCAGATTCAAGACATGGTTAACCGAAACGTAGCCCGTAAGCTTACACAAGAAGAATTAAATGACTTACTACTTGGAAGATCAAGTCCCAGAATAGCAAGTGGACCATTTAAGGAAACCTCAAATCTTCGTCACAGATTCGAATTTGTATAAGGAATAATAAATAGATTCTGGAAGAAATGGACTACTGATTACTTCCCAAGTCTAATTGTCAGACAAAAGTGGCATACTTCAGCAATAAATGTAAAGGAAGGAGATATTGTTCTCATCGCTGATTCAAACTTTGTCAGAGGACAGTGGAAACTAGCGAGAGTAACTAAGACACTCCCAGGAAAAGATGGGAAGGTTAGGTAAGGAGAGCTTCTGTACAAAACCTTGAGACCAGGAGAACCTATTAAACAATACAGAGGACATGGTTATGTCACCGTTGATCGATCAGTTCACAAACTGGGAATTTAGATTCCCGTTGAGGAACAGAACTGTTAAGATATTAATGTACTTCTAATGGCTTAATTATTAACTTTATTTTATTATATTTCAGTTGAATTCAAGCAACAATCTAATATTTTATATTATGATTACATTCTAGATTTCGAACTGTCGAGCTCATCACTTCAACGTCTCGAATAACCAATTGTAAGAATTACGATAAGTTCATGATAATAAACGTTTGAAACCTTGGTCGTACTATCTCATCAATACATTAATTGTGGCGCATTTACTAACAGTGACGAGTGGTTACTAACCCTCCTTTCACGTGACAGTACAATATCGCTATCCGTCTCAATAGCGGGCTTGTGTTTGATGCTGGAGGAACTTTTCGAGAACGTTGATTTAAAAACATATTTTAGCATTGTCTGCTTGTGGCAATATGGTTCGAGAGTCATTCTTAACGGCCGATTCTGCACCACTGTCTGTGCTACACTCTGTTTCACAGATAAGTAACAAAATGGACGATTGGTAAGCACGAATCGTTGGACTGCACAACTCGGTTCCGCTTGATGCAATTGGAAGATGCAATTTCCCCTCTGATTGAGGCAGCGTGTCATCTGAATCATTTGTCTCCTAATCAGTATCTGCTTCAGTCTGTGAACTTGTGTCAAGCTCAAAACTAAGTAGGACTTCTGACGCAGGCAAGCAAATTTTTTCCTCGCTATCATCTTTATTTAGCTTGGCGTTGGTCTTACTTTGAAGTACTTTGACAGTCAAGTCTTTCTCCTTCTCCAACTCACCTCCGCTCTTATTTTCGAAGTTGGTAGCCAACGGAGACGAGTCATCACCTCGTGGCTGCATGCTGCTTAACAAATTCTCAACCACTTCTGAGTTTGTGATGCTGTTAAGAATTGGTTTGTTCTCCGTTTTTTGTTCCTACCCAGAGTCGGTGAGCTGAAATGGCGCTTAATAGCGGGTTGCTCTTTCGTTGCTTGTAATAAGTCCTTAGTTGATCTGCTTGTTCTAACTTTTACGCGCAGGAATACGGGATATTTTCTCTTTTTGTCCAGTTTTAGACATGTGATCGGCGTTGCTTCTACTAGCAACCTTTTCCTTTTTTCGTTTAGTTCCTGTTTTCCATTGCGGACTTGATACGTTTTCCAACAGGGAATTTTCTTTCCCAACAGCGCTTTCCTTAAATTGTGAATATTGACGCTCTTTCCTCGCGGCGAAGAGTTCCAAGAAGGTTCAAGTTGCGAAAAACAGGGCTTTGATCCCAGAGGTGGCTTTGGATAAGGAGTGTCTATTAGACCTTCACATTACGACAAGTCAAATGGGTTCACCATATACCTTTGCTCTTTTTTCATATGTTCTGCCAAACCGTAATCATTAACATGTCGCTTGAACATGGCCACGTCTGTTAAAGACGATGACTTTCTATTGATAGAAGCCATTCTGTCAACGCAACGTAGTTATAATATAAAATCCTAACTTACGTGAACTGATTTACACGAACAGATGCTATTAAAGACAACATTAAGTTTTTTATATGTTAACGATTCGTAACCAAGTTTCTTTCCAGCACCCCCGCAAGTCTTTGTTTACAAAGTTGACAAGGTAAAGCAGAACTCCAATGTGTCGATATGTGGATAAATTGGACGCGGATCTCAACCGTCGTATTATCGTTTCGATGGAGACACGAAGACCGGCTGGCATCGCTCGTATATCTGCAATTGTGTTGATGGGGAATTGAAATGAAAGATCAACCTTTGCACTTGAATTCTGCGTTAAATTCGTGGCCATGGAAATATGTTAGCAGAAGATTTTTTACTTCGTTCGGCAAGCTGTCCTGAGTGAAGTGTGTGGCCCTTTACATTTCTTTATACAGAGAAAACTGCGATTCAAAAAAATCGCGTAAACCCAAGTTTAACCAGAATAAGAAGCAAACAACACACGTTTGGCATAAAGTAAGTTGTTTTTATTTATAACTGTTGTAATTTTAACTGCCGCCATGTATGTTTAAAAAGCTCCATACAAAAGCCTTTGTTTTATTTGTTGTACATAGATAGAGCTTGGGCTGCCTGTGGTTTACGAGCTGTATTATCTAGTGCCCGCACAGGCATCCCAAACTATCTATGTAAAAACAATCACTTTTTTTAAAAATGAAAAAAGACCGTGTTTTTCAAAGTCGTGAAAATTGTTGAACATTTAGCAGTACTGAAAACTGCATGTTTTTTTATTGGCTCGGATGTTTTGAATGGGCTGAGAATATGAATATTGTAGTAAATGTAAACATTTTCACTATCAAATTCATTCTTTTGTTTAAGCTTTTAAGTCTTTTATAAAAGGAGGAGCATCAAAAGTGAAATCGGATGAAATAGCTCACAGAGCTCTTTGATTTGCAATTAATTAATCTGTATTCCAAATTGTCCACCTAAAAACTTCTAACCTTTTCATTGCTAATTGATTACAGTTCTTAGAGAAAATTAAATATGATTAGTAACTCAAAAGCTTATAAAGCAAAGTTTACATTCACCAAACCGCCCGGTGTCTGGTGTAATAATTCATTTCTAATGTTTTGGTATCCAAAAAACGCCACTGGTTACATTTGTTTTTCTGTAGCACTTTTCTCCCAAAAATAAGTAAGTTTGTATTAAAAAGTGAACGATATGAAAGTTTCATTTGTATTAAGACAATTTTTACTTTTTTTGTATCAAATAAAGCAGCTGTTTTGGTGTAATTCGTTTCATGGCGTCGTAACTATTTAAAGCTTTCAAATACAAGTAGCACATGTACAATAAGAAAAGAGAATGGAAAAGGAGTGTCAGCCGAGTTGAGTTGGGTAAGGGATACTTTGAACATTCTATTGTTTGGGTCGGAAAAACGTTTCTGTTAACGAAGCGAAGTTGTATAAAGTGATAGCACACAAAGCTAAGACAGAAGCTGAAACGAAGCAGACACTTGGGTGTCAAAAAGATGAATATGAATTTCCTTTGTTGAGATAAATTACCCGTTGGCAATCACTAAAATGTCAGGTGAAAATATTCTTGAGCGTAATAAGACAACCCTTAGGCTTAGCTGACATCTTGCTGACCTCGTGGATGGTGAAACGGAAGTCAATACTTCGAGTAATAGAGCATCTCGCGTAACCTAGAAAACTTCAAACTTAGGTTGAAAATTTTGATTTTCGCAATAAACTTCCCATTCAGAAAAAGATAAAAAGAACTGACATCTTAAGCGTTGCTTTCTGTCATGTTTTGAGATGACAATGTTGTTAATCTTAAGTTCTTTCAAAACCATGTGCAATCTTAGATTGCTTTCGACGGTCGATATGATGCCATATAAGAATGAGCTATATATTCGAGATATCTGAGGCAAGTTTTCCGCGTAGCTTGGAGTTTATACTGTTTCTTGACATAATGTTATTAATGGTTCAAGAAGTAAAGACATCTGTTGTGCTTTTTGTTCAAAAAAATATTCAACCTTGGGCTATTTGAAGCGTGTGTTGTGCCAGCTTCCCTGTATGTAATGTACGGTTAATATTTGAAATCATTTCAACAACTGAACAAGCTGATAAATTTACAAACGCAGATTTTTATCCAGGATTTTCTTTTTCGTTGAACTAATAATAATTGTGAAGTGTTTTTCGTCACTTTTGAAAAACATCAGCTCGACATACACTTTATTATAAGAATATTGCGTTTTTGACCAACACTGAAAAACTCTAGATATTCTTTTACGTTTTTGATTGATTTTAGGCTGAAATTTTTTTTACAAATGTTTGCAGTTTCGGGAATATCGGTGATATGAAAGTCCCGTTTTTAAAATGACTGTGGTACCGAAGAACTTCAAAGGGCATGGATCTGTATATGACTTTATGACTTTGCCATTTTACAATTAGAGAACAATAAAGTACATCTTGCATTCTTAAAATATTCTTCAAAGTTGGCCACTTTGAGCCTTATATGTAATGCGTACAAAGTATATTCGTAACTTTTGTGAAAAGTATTATAAATGTTAAATTATTGAAAGTTCTCGACGATTTTCAAATTAAAGTTACGATCAATATTTTTGCTACGCAAGTTTTCTGGTTATTATTTTGGTATGAAGATAAAGATATACAAAGAAAGAAAGATTATAGATAAGATGTCAGCGGGCAGCAGCTTGTTTTTAATTTTTTTTTTAATATTGTTTAAAAAAGCGACAAGCAAAGTCTTATACATCTCCTAGATTGTCGGGTTGCTGTTTGAGTTTTAAGTGTTCTGGGAAATACTTTATTGAATTTTCCTGAATTTTGAATTTTCCTTATCAACTTTAGGGAGCCGGAGTGTACACAGTACAATTTTCAAAAATCAGTGCGTAAGCTGAATTCAAAGCCTTTTATATCGGAAACGTGAATTAATGTTGTCTTTCCTTCCCTGGATCCTTTTTCTCTTTATCAAAAGTCTGGAACTGAACCTAAAAATAACTATCAAATGTTCTTCGTTTACTGTTGGTGAAGTTTGTTATAAAACATTTAAATTGCCGTCTTATCTGTAAATATTACGTAAACATATAAAGCTTTTTTATTGGATAACTTTGCCCGACATCTACCTTTCTTTGGGCTGCTTGTGACACCACAAAAATGCCTCGATCGGATAAAAAAGTGATATGTGTTCACATTACCAAATCCCGGACATTGTCAATGTTTTGATAATTTTTTTGGTGCGATTGTCATTTTCCAACATTAAAAAAAATATTGAAAAATCTGGAAAATCGGAATGTGTAAAAATGTGAACGCATTTTTGAAAAACATTTTTACCAACGTTCATGTCATAATTATGCTTGTTTTTGCCAACTTATGATTTATGGATGATAGTACTCGCGGTCTTCACCGAGACGATAATTTAGAAGTCACTTCATAGAAGCTTCTCGAGAGTTTCTTATTACTATTTTTATTCAAACTTTATTTAAAAACCACTTTGATAAGACAGCAATCTTTTTTGTATTGTTGTGTGAGCCATTAGACGGAAACCGGCTCAAAATTGAGAACAACTCTTTGTCATTTGATTTTATTATTTGTAAGTTTTAAACAATAATTGTGTCGATTACAATTAAGAAAAACATATTACGAGGAATTTTTAATATAGCACTCGAAAATATTTTAATACAAAAACTAACATTTCCTTAACTGTTAAGAATTTTGAAAAAACTTCCAATGTTTTATAATTTGCTCCATAACACAAGTTGCTTCAACGTTTAACTGTTCATAAGATCTATTTCCGGAAGGGAATAGTTGCCGTTTTACTCAATATGAACAGATGGCTTTTGTTGTCACACCTAACTAATACTAATGAACACAAACAAGAAAAATCTGGCCAACCACAGCGAATATTAAAACGGCAATGGTCATAAGAATCGACAGTAGTGTTGTATTCCTCAACCCGAACCTGACAATGTTCGAAAATAAAGTTGCGCGCATGCCAGCCGGCAGTGACAAAAGGTAAGTCTTTTGAAGTATTTGTGCTAAGTTCAAGATAGAAATTATTCCTTTAAGGGTGTGCTAACAGATAACAAGATCGTATAGATGAGCGACTATTGTACAGTAGCCAAGTAAACAGCGACCCAGAGTTTCTAAAACAAAGGTTTGCGACTGGCTCTTGACATTTTTTTAAATTTTTAACAGACTTTTCGGATAATACTTAAACCTTCATGAGTGATAAAGCTTAGTGACATGACATCTCCTGACTACACCTATTCCATTTTTAAACAAAAAGCGACCCACTTTGTTCGTAATGATTTCGTTTTCATCAGTTTCACCATAACTGTGCATTGCCATTAGCTTACGGGAAAAAGACAGGGCATAAAGGAAAGCTTCTTTTGGCTACTTTTTAAACAATAATTAATGTTGATATGCTTTCTATTGTAAATGACTAAATCAAAGAAAAAAAATGGTTTCGATAGTGTTCGTTGTAGCTTAAGTACATTCTTTTAAAAAACCTATATTGCCGATACCGTATATCATACAAAATGGCACATGCGTTTTGTTTAATATAATGACAACATTTTATCGTTTTAAAACTGTTTAAATATTGCTGGTTTGAAATTAAATTTACAAAGAAGAAGGGTTTTCTTCTTATTTATTAATTTAAAATGTCTTGCGCTTCTCAATCATACAAATATTCTTGGCTTTCGGTCTCATATTTTTTTAGTCTGCGATGATAGAGTGTACTCGAAGAATAAAAACTTACTATCGTTAATGCGACGACCCTCAGCGCCGTCAACAACTTTGACAAATTAGTTAAAGTTTTTTTCTAAAATAGGTCGTGATTTAATTAACTGATAAATTGTTACGTGGCGCCTGAAAACCTTTATTTACTTGCTCCATGGGGCCCGTGCTTTCTACAATCAACAGATAAAAATTTCCGACAGTGTTGTTTCCGATTTATTCCTGTTTTTTACTTCAATGAGCCCAGAACCGGAAAATTTCTATTATGCGGCAAAAATTTGCAATATTATTTTTGCAAGACAATCTTGTTAGCTTTTTTAAAAGGACGAGATCCAAAGATTCAAAGCTGCAGATAATCAGGGTCTAGCTTTGTTTTATTTATTATAAGATGAGATTATATATAGATTTCATATTTTGGCAAAATTTTGGTCTTAGCATATTTTTACCCGGCCGGAAAACTAATAATTGTCAAATGGCGAATCTTTTCCGGCTCTGTTGGAAAGTTCATTAACCTTTTCATTTCATTTGAATTAAGTACAATGCAAATAAAATTAATTTTAAAAGTAAAAGTGAAAAAATCACCCAAACTTTCTATTTTTAAAGAAACAAGACGCTAGGCGATTTGTATACTGTGTTACCTGTGTTTTTGAGGCAAAATATGACTTTCTTCGACACTGTATAAATGGACTTTGCAGGTACCTGTTTATTTACAGAAGGAATTTTATTTTATTCGGTGCTATAAGTTTGTCAAATTATTGAACTTTACTTTAAAACAAGTAAGGAAATTGTATTATTTTAGTAAGAAAAAAACTAGTTGTGAACTAGTGTGAGCAGCATTCGCAAAATTAAAAACAATTAAATGATAAAAATGTAAACAATACATCGTATTTTAAAAAAAGAGAGAAAAGGTTTCAAACGTTAGTTCTTCGTAGGAGTATATTTTAGTGTTAAATATCCGCCGTCTGGATAACCTAATTGGCAAGGTCCCAGTCTATAGTGCGGAGGAGGGAGTTCGAACTACTACCCAGTCTTAAGTGCTGCCTTTGCTCTAACATCTGCAAATGGTTTGATTTTCGCGTCTTTTTGGATAAGGACTTTAAACTATCTAGTCTGACCAATTTAAAAGTATTCTGGCCATACCGCTCAAAAGTAACATAAATATTTTTGTTCTTAGGCCATTTTAGTTTTAAAAGAAAAAGAAAGCAAACGGCGGTTACAAACATAATCAAA
>JAOBRB020299177.1:0-20749 GCA_027575285.2 Zoanthus pulchellus | reverse complement strand
TCGAAATACAAAAAAAACAACTTACTTCTGGTTCGAGACCGAGGCGAGGTGAATGGTTCAGAAATTTGAGGATCGAATATAGCTTATTTCCGTCAAGAATTGGGGGGAAAGGGGACGGGGGGACTTGTAACATGTACGGCTGTGAAGAAAAGTTCACGCATTCTCATTGGCAAGTTGACATTTGTTCACTAAAAAGGCAATAAAAAGCCACTGCAATTTAAGCACGTTTAAGAACATTTTCAAAATTAATTATGTTCACCTCGTGTGTGGAACTCAAACTCTACTGGTGATCCGCCATGTTTGACAAGAGATACAACGAATACTGTCGGGAGAGGAGAAGGTCTCCTACTCCGACCCCACTTCTGAGGAAGTCTTTCGATTATAATGCTATCGAAGCTAGCGGGGCTGAGCTGGGTCAGCTGAGCCCGTGGTTAACATAGGTGGATGATCAGCGGTTGAAAGTACAATTTAAAAAGTTGAATGTACAATGCAAACTTGCAAGTGAAATAAGTAAAGTCAAATGTTGCAAGCAAAAACTTGAATGGCAAATGCTCAATGTTGAATGCGAAAACTTGAAGGTACAACCCGCTGAACTTGAACGTGAACTTGAACATTGCGTACGAAAAGGTGAATGTACAAGGCAAAAACTTGAATGTTGCACGAGGAAAGTAGAATGACGAAAGTGTAAACTCAGATGTCAAACAACAATGGTAGGGTAAAATACGAAAAGTAGAATATAAAATGAAACATTGAATTTTGGCGGGGATGGAACGCCATAAAAAAGATCGTATGACCAATCACAACTCAGGGAAAAATCCTGATACAAATTTTATTTCTTAATTTTTAAACAAATATATCTCAGTACTTATATAATAAATTTGCATATGCTGATATCGTTTCGGTTTGCTTGTAAAATGTTTCAAGTAAAGCTTTGTTTTTATTAGTCTCATCTTTACTTTGACAGCTTCAGTAACAACTTTTTAACAACATTTCAAAAGGAGCGCCAGGGGTCAAAATTGCGACCGATAGAGTTGGATTTGCGAATACGTTTTTCCATTTGCGACTAAAGCTTCAAGGCAGCAATCGCAATTTCGCGCCAATCTACATATCCGACAGCTAATAAAATAGTGTCTACCACAAGTCACTGCTTTACAACTACTTTTCAACTTTTTTTTAATTTTGCGCCTAAATTTTGCAATGAGGTCGCACCTTAACGCTAACTGTAAATTTTAAAAAGGCACTGTCGCGGTGTATTCAGTAATCTGAATATGTTCCATTTTATCTCTTAAGTGGATGTTTCTATTGATGACTTTTTATAGATAAGTGTTCTTATAAATCAACTTTGAAGAAAGTTCTTTCTCTTCAAATACAGTTACTGTTAGTATTGAATTGTTGTTTTGCTAAGCGCAGAAAGGCTCTGAGAAAATATTAAAGAAATTTAGATATATCTTTTATCAAATCTAAGCATATTTTGATGAAAATAAGTACCAACAATTTTAAATCTATCACAAACAGCAAAGTTTTTTAGGCTGTATGATTATCATTGAGAAAGCTAAGCACCAGTATTTCTTATTTCATCTCTAAATGTCATATTTGATAGTTCTTAACTTTGCTGTTGTTCTATGTATCTGTCTGGTCTATGATATTTTTATGGCAGATATTAAGGAAATATTTCAAACAGCAGCAACACAACTGCCGAAAAAGCAACGCGTTTTAGGCTTCAATCACCAATCAAAATAATTTGATTTTTTGACATCTGTTCCAAATTTGAATTACTTTCATCAATAAGCATTCATATTAAAATTGGAATACTTCAATGTTTGTGAAGTCTTGGTAATGTGGGGAGGGAAAAGCTAATCAATACACGATTTGCCGTAAAATAACTAGTATTTCATTGTCTCCCTTCTTGACCTGGCGTCTCTCGAAACAATCATGAAAGACCCTGTCCCTAAAATGTGCTGTGTGTTATTTTGGAACTTGCATTAAGTGCTAATCTATTTGCACCTGGTCAAAGAAAAAAAAAGTAAAGAAACGATTTCGTTTAAAATTTAAATCAATCTTCATTATAACATAAAAGTAATAGTAAATTGAAGCAACCTTAGAGTTAGGCAATATTTATTCTGTGGGTGATATCGGTTTGAAAAACTAAAAGCATCTTTAAGCTGAAGATGAAATTTTTTGATGAAAAGTTAAAAAGACGTGCGATATATTCAAACGCTGGGGTAAAAAAATCATATTACCTAGCAAGTATTCATCTTAAGAATTGATTTACTTGATGTTTAGTTAATACTTTCCTCGACAATACGTGAAAAAGGCAAAATTGACCCCTGAAAAAATAACATACCATAATGACTGTCGATTTATGTGTGTTGAAGAGATTAAAAATTGAATTAGATCAGCAATAGTTGTATATTTTATGTAAATTGTATTTCCTCGGCAATACGGCGTAATTGAAAATGAACACCTGTTCTTAAATACATTAATTATTCAAACTATTCTCTGTATATTGATGCAACTTTAAACTTAACAAGCTCTCGGAGAAACAAGTTTGGAATAAAATGAGTTGAAATGAAAACTAATTATTGATTAATGAAGGAAGCCGTCAAGAGACAACAAATCTTCTGACTCTCTTGAACAATAGCCAGTTTGACCTGATAACGAGAGACTATCATTTGCTGTCGTATGACACAGCAAAACCAAAATTATCATTTTCTTTTTCTCATGGGAAAAGGACCAGATTCTAGAATCATTTAAAATTTTCATTTCACTTTTACAACAGATATATTTGGTATGAAGTTGGTTTTGTTTTCTAGCCTCTTTTTCACAATCTTTTCCTTAGAAAATCAACCTGAGTGGTTTGCAGATTCCATGCACTATTGGCCTTTTGACCACATCATTGGAAAGATGATCCGTGACCATAAGGGCTCTAACCACGGAAAGCTGTCGGGAAAATTCCATCTTATTCCTGGAATAGTCGGCTCGGCATTATCATTGGATGGAGTCTCTTCCTTTCTAGAGCTTGGTAACTTGCAGCATTCCTGTTTACGAGATCCCGGCTCGTGCACCACGGGCTTAACACTTATGTTTTGGATTAAGCTACCTGTCTTTGAGGGTAACAAAATCATTCTACAGCTTGGTAAACATAGATTTTCTCGTGGTTTTACCATTTGGACACGATATAGAGCAAAGACAATGGTCGGTTTAAGCATCAACACCAGAAAAAAGAGTCACATGACAACATTAGAGTGGAATCCTCGCTACTGGACACACATGACAATAGTTTGGAATAAGCGTAAAAGTAACCTGCAAGTCTATTTTAACTGTACCCTGATGCCTAAACAAGTCAAAGCAACAAGCAGAAATGTAGTAAACGTCCAGACTCCACTGGTTTTTGGAGCTAATAGCGCAAAGCAGAAGAATACTCCTGTGATGGTGGACGAATTTGCTATCTGGAATGACACACTTACACAAGAAAAGATTTGTAGCATCGTCAACATTAAATCTGGTAAGCATTAATTTGTTATGATCTCTGTCGCTCGTTGAATTATTTCTCTGATTTTCAGTATGAGTTTATAGTGTACTGAAGCCCGCACGTATTTTGATAACACTGAATTTTATAGTCTAGAATTAACAGTAAGTCTTGTTTTCTTCTCCAAAAATCGTTCTATAGTAGTTTTATTAGTACTTTTTCAAAGTTTCTGATTCTCACGACGGCAGTCGTTCCTATCGATCAGCTTTACTCTGTAAATTATTAAAGTTTAACTCAAGATACTCTCAACCGAGATTAAATTTATAAATAAAAAACATTCACAATCAAATGAATTTTTTATCGTTTTCATTAAAAATACTCTTCAAACAGAGGTGCTTTGATTAATTAAAGAAACAATGATAAATCTAATGAATAGATCTTTTTATGTTTTATTTAGTGAATCCTTCCTCAAACAAAAACTATTTGCTTTTATAGATGGTCCAAGTTATGTTCAAACTTAGGTTAGTTGATTACCGCAACTCTTGTCAGATTTGGTTATTTAGACCGCGAAAAAGATATTCGTGACTTACTTCCAGACTCGCTGTCTTGCTTTGTGTTTGAACAGTAGAGGAAAGATAAATGTTTACTTATTTTACACAATGTGAGATGAATAACTTTATAATAGAAAATAAACATATTCTGAAAGTATATTTTAAAAATTATGTCTAGATGATATGTTTATTATCTAAGTATATCAATCTTATAAAAATGGATATTTTTGTTTGTTTTTCAAATTAAACGTGTAAAGGCACTTGATATAACAAAAATGCAAACAAATATTGTTTAAAGATATTCGAGAATTTTGCGGTTTGTTCATCTATACTCATTCTTTTATGAAGAATATTGTATTTCGACAGAGACTGGATACTTCTATTTTTTGACCGATCTTAAATGTCACAAGGTAAAAGAACCCTTTATGAAATATATTTTAAAAATATAGCCAACGTAAAACACAAATTAGTAGGAGCGAGCAACTCCCACAGTTGACCTATGTCAAGGCGTTTTCACGAACTGGTGATAAATTTTAAACTTTTATACCATTTTAATATATTTTATCTCTTTATTGGCGTTTTTAATGAATAGATCTCTTTATGTTTTATTCATTTGGGATTAGAGTACCAATGCAAAACATCTAATCAGTAATGTTTTTATTTTCAAATGTGCATAATTCAATCTTTTTTGCGATATTTGAGCCTCAGCATTATCTTTGAAATATTACAGTCTCAATAAGGTATATTCTTATAAAGCAATTTAGCTATAAATACGTAAACTATACACCGTATAAAAGGAGAATATTTATTGACGTTTAGAACGTTAGTCCTTCGTCGGAATAAAACAGCAAGTGAAAACTAAAGCAGTGAATTCGTATAGACAAAAAGATGAGAAATTAGCCAATAGAAACACGGTAACCAAGGAAATTAAAAACAATAAACAATGAGTAAAAACATGAAAATGTAAAAAGTAGAAAAAACTGAAGCATCCATTCATCCCATTGGGATCAAGTGTTTCCAATCGATGAATGAGTCGCATTTCTTTGGTTTTGCGGCAACTAGTTCACCGCAAGATATTTTTTTTACTGTTACTATCGTCCGGCAGCCGGACGTGGTCTTCAAATCACCTAACGTCTAGCAGTCCATACTATATTCAGATATAATTCCTTAAGGCCTTCTGATAGTCAATTGAAAATATTTCCATACGAATCAAAATTACTAATTTGTGTTTTACGTTGGCTTGTGTACATGGATGGATGGATGGATGGACGGACGGACGGACGGACGGACGGACGGATGGATGGATGGATGGATGGATGGATGGATAGATAGATAGATATGGTATTATATGTTGACAAATGAGTACCAAAAATTACGGTGTTCAACTTACCAATAGAGAAAAATGTCGCCATGGGAACCCCTACAGTTACCATCTATATAACATTGTCCGGCTGCGTTGCCAGCGTGGTTGGTCCTTGTGGTGTAGTGGTTAACACGTCGGACTAGTAAACAGAAGATGTGGGGTTCGAATCCCGCCAAGGGCTTATATATGATATTTTTCTCTTATTTGTTTCTATATATATCTACACACCGCACTCATTCCAATTACATTTGTCAATAGATAGATACTCTATTGCCAATATAAATTAGTCGGCTGAAATACGATATGACTAACGAATAATTTATGTTTTAAAAGTATAAAATTAAAATTTAACAATTATTTTAAAAGATTAAAAACTTGCACATATAATAAAAATCTAAGAATTTGTTGGATCATTAAAAAAACTCTTTTTAAAACGGTCTGTTTGACAGAGCGTAGCAACATAATTACGTTTGTTTCTAAGATTGTACATATGTGTACTCCTCTCTGGCAAGAGTTTATGTAATGTGTTCTGGGGATCCATAACAATGTTGTTGAATAGCTTTGTTGTGGATATTTCTCTCTTTTCTCTTAGAGTCTGTAATCCACAAGTTTCTAGGGCCTGGCTGTAAGATAGATCTGGGAATATAATTCTTAAAGCCCTTCGTCGGACTCTCTCTAGATCGTCATTAAGGTAATCGGGGAGAGCTCGGTGAAAAATCGAACAAGCGTATTCAAGGTTCGAACGGATACAAGTGACGTAGAGTAGTAACATTTCTGTCGGCGCGATCCAGGATCTTTTCAGTTGCCTTAAATTATAGAGACGAGGGGTGGCCTTTTTAATCAGCTCTGATGTGTGATTGTTCCATTTTAGATTACTAGAGATATTCAGACCAAACAATTTAGCACTTATCACAAATTCTAAGAGTTCTCCATTCAGTTCAATGAGGTTGAACTTCTGGGCAGACTTTTAAAACCGCATGCATTGTGAAGGAATTTGCAATAGTTCCAAACTGTCTTTCGTCGATTGTCTTTTTAAACACAGTTGGTTTTACGTACTTCTCAACAATATAATCTTCGGTAATTTTGGACAGGATTGGCGTGAGTGAAATGGGTCGGAGGTGTTTATTGACATCTTTGATCGATTTTAGTTTTGGAACTGGGACGAAGTCAGCTTCTTTCCAGGATTGGGTGAGGATACCCTGGCAATAGGGGATGTTTAGAATATTGGTGACAGGGTCTGATAAAAGATTAGCATTCTCTTTTAACAGCCCTTGTGCTTTGGTGGCGTTATTGTTGAAGACTTTTGAACACGGACATTTCGGATATCGTTGGTATTTTGTTATTCATGACGCGGTTCAGATATTGGGTGTTCTCTTCCCCGAAGGGGTTGTTGGTAAGTGGTTTGAAGCTCTGTATTGGAGTCAAAAAAGGTTGCATAGATGTGATTAAAAATCGCCAAAGAGCATTCAGCCAAGGAAACAATATCAATATCATGTGGGTGAATCTCATGCATACTACAGCCAACGTAAAGGTAAAACTTAAATTCGAAATTTTGCCTCGTGTAGGCGCCCGAAACATTTAAATAAACTCTAAACATTTTCAATTAAATATTGACCTCTTGTTATCAGTTCGTTATTCAAAATACTAGCTTAGATAAAACAAGTCTTGCAAAAATGTTAATTCAATGTTTGCAAAAATTTTTACTAAAAAAGCTCGAATCAAAAAAACAATTTTGAGGGGGGACCAAATCTAATTATCTAATTATGGGGCACCAATTCTGCTAGCGGATTTCGTCCATGGGGAACCTAATCCGCTGTTACACCGGAGTATAGTCACTGCGTTTTATATATTTTTTATTAAATTTTCAACCTCGAATATTGCGTTTTTAGCGTTCTGATTGGTTCGCTCAATATTGATTAACAGCTCATAATATAATCATATGGAAACTAACAAAAAAAATCTTGTTTATCAATTTATTAAACGTTTTTTGCTATTTTCAAGTATCGAAGGGTTTGGAAAACTCATGAAATTTAATAAAGCAATTATTCTATTCGGGCTTCTTGGATATGAGATATTATAGCCAACACAGCGCTACGCTCCTTTGGCTATTTACCATCTCATATACAACGTGCGCTCTTGGAATAATTGTTAAATAACTTTGACTTTGTGCCTAATCATAAATATAGCAAACATATTTTGTTCAGCAGAAAGCTCTCAAAATTTCTTCATTTTAAACAATTTCATTTGTAAAAGCTTTCAACTAATATTGCAGTAAAATCTTATGTTTATAGTAATAGTGATATAATAGGAAAATAGTTATATAATAAAATTTTACTGACGTCATCACTAAATTAAAATATGTTGTGAAAGTCAAACCAAACATACACGTTCGTAAGAATATATACAATAGTTATACAATATATAATATACAATGAAACTAACCATAAGTTTAGTCGCTTGATTGTTTCCTAGATATGCTTCATTGTCAGGACTCCTTGGAGTGTTGGCGGGAAATGCTACTGTTACTAAAAAGCCCTAAATGAATGTTGCTTTCTTACATTACGCATAGTATTAACCAAAAAGTGGGCCTTAGTCATCTAATGGTTATCGGATGCTGGTTTACCTCAACAATTTAGTGACTTCGTTTCATTCAGAATGTATTCAATCATGCTTTGTTCTTCGTATTTATTTTTTTGAGGGTGAGGTGGCTGTGTCATAATAAATCTCTAAAGCAGGTGATAGCTAACATAGTTAACTGTATTTTAGAACAACATTATCAAGTAACTAAAATAATCAATAAAGTCACACTTGCGTTGTGTCTTAGGAAGGTCTGTGACACTTAGTCACAATTAGTCACAATGTCTTAATTTGCGTTCATGTCTTGAAAAATCTTTTAAAATGTCGATGCTGTGGTAGTTCAACTGAATACTAATAAAGAATGAAACATACAGTATAAAATTAATTTTTATCCTTATGTTTAGTTGATGGAAACTACAGCAGTTGGTCACAATTTAGCAAATGTTCCGTGACTTGCAACAACGGAACAAAATATCGCACAAGAAAATGCTCAAGCCCAGCTCCCCAAAACAAAGGAAAAAACTGTTCGAGTCTTGGAGATAAAGTAGAGTACGTTGAATGTGTAATGACACCCTGCCCAATTGATGGCAATTATTCCAGCTGGTCTGAATTTTCATCTTGTTCACAAACGTGCGGCAGAGGTACAAAGACAAGGAAACGGAGCTGCACTAACCCAGAACCATTGCATGGAGGGAGAAATTGTGCATTTTACGGTGACAGTATACAAGTTGTATATTGTAATATTCAGTCTTGCCCAATACATGGAAACTATTCACAATGGTCACAGTTTACGTATTGCTCACGAACCTGCGGTAACGGCACAAAGGTTAGAACTAGAAATTGTACAAATCCTTTGCCTCAATATAATGGCAACAACTGTTCAATTTACGGAGAGAGTATTCAGGTCTTATGGTGTAACTTACGACCGTGTCCAATTCATGGTAACTTCACCCAATGGGGACAGTTTTCACCCTGCTCTCGGTCATGTGGAAGTGGAACAAAAATTAGATCGAGAAATTGTACAAAACCTGCACCACGATACGGAGGTGAAAATTGTTCTCTTTATGGAAGGAATACTCAAATTATCTCTTGTAATACGCACGCTTGTCCAATCCATGGCAATTATACACAATGGACAGATTTTTCACAGTGTTCAAAGTCGTGTGGTAATGGAGCACAAAGACGAACTAGAAATTGTACAAACCCCGTTCCACAACATGGAGGCGCAAATTGCTCTATCTACGGAAATAGTATTGAAATTGTGTCTTGTAATACACACTATTGTCCAATCCATGGTAATTATACACAATGGACAGAATTTACAAAGTGTTCAAGGTCGTGTGGTAATGGCACAAAGGCGAGAACAAGAAATTGCACGAATCCAAAACCGCGATTTGAGGGTAGGAACTGCACTCGATATGGTAATAATATCCACTTTGTTGCTTGTAATACACATCACTGTCCGATAAACGGTGGCTACACAGAGTGGTCAAACTTTAGTAAGTGTTCCAAATCATGTGGAAATGGAACAATGCAAAGAATAAGAAATTGTACTAACCCTCCGCCACAGTTTGGTGGAAGGGACTGTGCATCTTATGGAGTCTCAGTTGAAACCAAACTTTGCTTTGTGCTTCCTTGTCCAATAAATGGAAGATATAGTTTATGGTCAAGATTTAGCTCTTGCTCTAAAGATTGTGGTGGAGGAGTACAGCTAAGAAGGCGAAATTGTTCTAATCCAGCTCCTAAACATGGTGGAAAAAATTGTACTGTTTTGGGACCATCGACTGAAATGCGCATGTGCAATCTTCATAACTGTCAAATTGATGGAGGATTTTCAAGCTGGTCAGAATTTACGGATTGCACCAAAACTTGCGGAAATGGCACCAAAAGACGAACAAGGAACTGTTCAAATCCATTTCCTCAGTTTGGTGGTCAAAACTGTTCCCATCTTGGACCGGCGCAGGAAGCATTGCAGTGTAACACACATAGATGTCCAACAGACGGAAATTACTCTATGTGGTCAGGTTGGAGTGCTTGTTCCTTTACTTGTGGCGTTGGTAAGAAGCAAAGAGAGCGCACTTGTACAAATCCCTCTCCACAATTTGGTGGAAAGAATTGTTCTGCTCTTGGTGAACCTTTACAGGAATTAGATTGCAATGTATCTCCGTGTCCAATAAACGGAGGATATTCTAATTGGTCCAACTTTACCTCCTGTACGAAATCTTGCAGTAACGGCACTCGGTTTAGAACACGTGTGTGCAACAATCCTATTCCTAGATATGGTGGAAGAAATTGCTCGGGAGTAGACAAAGAGGTTGAACTATGTAGTCAGCACCCTTGCCCTATCGATGGAAACTTTACCGAGTGGACAAAGTATGGCCCATGTTCCCGCACTTGTGGTGGTGGCGTCAGAGTGAGACTGCGATCCTGTAGCAGGCCCCTCCCACAGTACGGTGGAAAGAATTGCAGCTGGATAGGACCCGAAAGTGATAAAATACCATGTAACACATCGCGACCATGTCCAGGTTTGTCAATTATATAGTTCTATATTCTGCTATGAATAAGATTCGAATTTTAAGCGGTAATACTGCAGTATTCTGAACCATTCGGGAATATTACATTTTTAGAAAAAACCGCCAATAGTTAGATTTGAACTATTATGAGACACTCGTAAAACCTATACGTTAAACATATATTGTTTTTAATTTTTAAATCTAAATCCTTAACGAGCCTAGTGGCCCATGGAGCCGGTGCTTGTCTCCGGTTTCGTTTCTTGATGAGCGCCTTTAAACTTTCTCGGACAGAACACTAATCCATCGCAGATTAGCCCCCAGCAAACGCTGGTAGTCAATTATCAATCCTGAAACGATGAAAAGGTTGGCTAGGTGCAAAAAGAGGTCACATAAATATTCGAAACTCGGCAAACTGGCGGCAATGAATTTGAGACCTTGTGGTTGGAAAGCAGAGATCTAACGAACTGCGCCAACCATGTCATGTTATATTCTTTGAAAACGTTATTTCTCAAACCTTACTTCTTGAAATCTGTACAGTTCCTTTGGAAATAAACTTACTTGTTTCAAATTATCCGAAACAGAAATGTTTTGCCGAAGTAATTCAGATCTAATAGACCGGCTAGATATTTATATTAGTATAAATAAAATTTTGGTATAAAAGGAGCATCTTGTTTTTGATCAGATTTATCGGTAAACAATTTTACGTAAACGACTCTTAGTGAAGTTTGTTTTAACCTAAAAGAGAAAATTTTTAGAAACTCCTATACATTTTGTAGTCAACTCGTAGTGCAAGACTAAACAAGATGACATTTTACCCAAACCAACTTCATTTTTTGATCTGCTGAATATCCGTCAGTTAGATAAAGAAAGTAGTCTTGGCAGTTATAGCTTGTGCAAACATCTCTACTTCTAGACATAGTTTTCAACGTATCTGCAACGATAACCAACAGAAGGTGGAAAAAAGGCTTAGAAGACAAATCGAGCTGGGCGTTTGCTTTTTTTTCTATGGAAATCAAGATTGCTGTAAGTATATCAACAATTTCTTTATAATATGTAAGTTCGTGTGAGTGCGCTCGCAAAGAATATCAAGCCTGTGGTAGGCTCAGTTATAAATAGGTTTGATCTTAATTATGTAAAATCCGTACCCAAATGTTTTCTATACATCACGCTACGCGTGTTTAGGAACACCAAGCCATGCACGAGGCCCTTTAAAACAAATACGATTACGTTAGTTCTCCGTGCATGTTGGTTACCAGGCCCCAGTAACTACTGCTTTACCCTGCAATGAAACATTCAAGTAAAGTTAGTTTTCTTGTGACTTACAACACTTTATTGAAATATTGGAAATCTTTTAAAATATTGTAACAAGAGTTTTGTTTCGAATATCCTCATAAGCTCCTACACTAGACATTGATTGGGCGTACTGTAGCTTGCGAAACCGAACGAAGCGCAAATAAAGCAACCAAAACCGAACGAATCCAAATCAAATACGACGAAACGAGACAAAACGAAAAGAAAATAAACAATATGATTTCCAAACTGGAGAAAAAATTATTGCAGCGTTAAGCATGGCGTTATATATTAAGCCTGCAGGTATGAAAATTCTTAAACAGTGTCTTAAATATAAATACTTTGACTAAAAAAATGCAAAACAGCTGAATCTAGACAGAACATCGTTGAATGTTTATAGTTTACCGTCGTTAAGGTCACTACATTGGTACTATTGTGGTAAATAGGTATTTTAATTTATACTCTCATTTTTTTATTGTTTTACGTAAGTAACTATTCTACGTTAGATTGGTGAATTTTTGCAACATCCTTTTATGGTTGCCAATCCTCCAGTTATTTGTGGATAGTCCATTTCAGCTTGTTTTAATTATACTTTAAAACAGCTTTGAAGTATACTCTTTCACCACTCTTGATACCAACATTACTAACTGAATGTATATAGTAATTACTTGGTGTATTTGGTTTCGTTTGGTTATGTTTCATTCAGTTTGGTTCGCTTTGCTTTGGTTTGTTTTGATGGCATGGTTTACTCTCGTCTCGTTCGTTTCGCAAAGTACAGAAGCTACCTGTTTGTTTTGTCGGTAGAACCTTTCTTCACAGGTAAAAAGATTTAGCGAAACTGTCCTTACCCAGTGTTTTGTCCCTACCCAGCGGTTTCTTACCCTTCCCAGAACCCAGTGTATTTTCTGTATTGACACACTCTTCTTTACTTTCCCCAGTGCGAAAGCTGAGTATCCAGTGTGTTTACTCTATTTTACGTTTTGCTTACGTAGACCTAGAACGCGAAGATTTTTGAAAACGTTTAGCAGTCTACAGCAAGATCGTTAGATGGCGGGAAAATTTGCTGCAAATTATCAATAGAATACTTAGATGTATAGTCACGTGATTCAAGTCTCACTACATTGTGAACGGCGTTTTTACAAACAACATGTAAACCAAAGAATGGAGATATAATGTATAGTTCTTTGAAAAGCGAAAGCGCAAGCTACGATCAATCCAGTAGCTCCTCAGTTAAGAAATACCAATCCAGCGAAAAAAACTGTTTAACCCAGTAAAAGTTTCTCTAAAAACTACAATTTTCGATATCTTTTAAAGTGATTATGACACGAAAAATTTCATTAAACTAAAACATGCCTATTCAAAAACAAGTAAAAATAACGTTTACGGCATTTTAATAGCGTATCTCTTCCAAAGATATTAAAGTAAAATTTTTAAAAGCAAAAACCACCCAAACTCTACTCCACGGTTTGGCCAGAACCCATAGGGGTTTTCCTGATATGCAAATTAGCATAGCTATGACATCATTGGTGTTCAGAGCTTTTGTTAAAGAAGCCATATCTCACCCATTTTGGGCAAATGTCAGTCAAACATGGTGAAGTAATAGCATGCAGCCTAAGATAAACATGTTTATTTTGGTGTTTTTGTTTCCATGGCACCAGGCTTTTTTATTTGCATTTCAGCCAAAACTCTGAACACCATTTTTTTGTGTCATAAGGCACTTTAACAAGACTAATGAACAGTGAACAAAGAGAGTATAAATTAAACTGTATTTTAACTTATTGAGTCTAAAACATTAACGCATGCACATATTAATAACAAAGAGACATGTTATTTGTTGCTCTTAAATAGCAAGTTTTGATTTGCTATTAAAATTCTACAGCAGCGCGCAAGTTATAAGTTTTGTAGCGACTATAGGATCTCATTTACATTGGTACGAGTTATCTCACAGTACTCCTGCGTTGCAGGAGTTGGCATTCTTCCAAGATGCTGTAGCAGTCAACGCTTAAAGTGTTTGATTTTCATCCTGAAACTGCACGATTGAAATAACGGTGTGAAAAAATTACGTTATTTTTAAAAAAATCCCCAATAACTCGACCATTTACTCACGCATTCCTAGATAATAAAGCGTTTTAACACAATCCCATGAAACACAAAAGACAAAAGATATAGCGGCCATGTTGGTGTACAAATCACAAGAAATAATCAAAAATCTTTTGTTAAAAGTACACCAACATGGCTTCTATACAAGTGGCAGGGAA
Source organism: Zoanthus pulchellus (assembly GCA_027575285.2). Classification (NCBI taxonomy): domain Eukaryota; kingdom Metazoa; phylum Cnidaria; class Anthozoa; order Zoantharia; family Zoanthidae; genus Zoanthus; species Zoanthus pulchellus. Next base: position 6,728 of record JAOBRB020299177.1, on the reverse strand, counting down.
TACTAGCTTCCAGATAACTTAGGTGTAAGTGAGGCCAACCTTTTCATGTGTTTCGCTCTGTGTCTGTCATAGTTAAGAAATACCAATAAAATATGATGCAAAATGCGCTGTTTCTTGTTCAACCGTCCTGTGAATGTATTACTTTGCAGATTGGAAAGGTTATTGGCGAGTATAAAGTGAAGGAGGTTTTTATTTACTCATTTAGCCCTGGCCCAAGGTATTGTGTATTCATTATAATGTATAAGTTTCACGAAAGCTTTAACACTTTCTTTCTTTTCTTTGAATATAGCCCGTCCCAAAAGATTTTAGTTATAGTTCATGCAGTCATTTTGAATTTTCACCTGTCCTGGTTACACTGCTACAACTTCACACGTTGTAGCAATTCTAACTGAATTTGGAAAAAGTGGAGACTATAAGTGCTACCAACATATGTCACTACTCTTAATGGCGAATCGCTAAACCACCGGTAGAAAAATTTTGCCCTGTTTTATTATGAAGTATAACCTTGCTCTTTCTTATCTTTATGATTACTAAGACCTATCTAGTCTGGCAAAAACAGAAAAATTATTTTGTCATTAAGTCATTCTTTTCTTCCATCCATCACCCTCCCTTTAGACAGCCCCTAGACCATCTCTAAATAGAATTTTGATACCTAAGTAATAGCTTTATATTGTTAAGTTTGTGCAGACGTAAATTTATAAACAGTCTAAACCTTTTTTATTGCTTTACATCTATTAATTTTAAATATAAAGCTTGTTGTTGTTTGGTAACCTGATTTTCCTTTCTTGTAAGGAAGAGCGTTAACATTGGCTTCTCGGTGAACATTATAAATAAGGAATACAACGGAATATCATCGCTTCAAGACGCATTAATTAGTGGAAGTCTTCGTCCTTTCACAGTTGACCCTGAGAGAAGCACCTTAACTTCCAGCGATGGTAAATATATACTTTGTTTTCTTAATTTCTGAATAATTAAAATAATAAATTTATAACTGTCTGCTACGTTCTTAAATTAATCTTTCATGGTACGCGTGTGTTATTCTTTTTTATAGTATAGCTACAAAATAACGCGTGCTCTGATTGGTTCAAATCTATGTTTTATTACAGCGATTAAGTCATGGTTTTCACTTGCTTGTTTTGCTATATCATAAAAGCATTAGTGCTCAACTTTCTATGACTTTTAGGCGAAATAGAGCACTTGTTATGTTTGGAGAGACACTCGAAACGTTGTAAAATCACTTGCTTGCGGCTCGTGGTTTTACAACGTTCTCGTGTCTCTCCCAACATCACGCGTGCTCTATTTCACCAATAAAGTCATAAAAAGTTGTGCTCTAATGCTTAAATAATATAAAGCAAACATATGTAATTGATATTTTCAAAGTTAATACTTGTAAAGGGGATCACGAAGATATTTTGAGAGGGGGTCGACTGATAAGCGGGAAGTTTTAAACACCAAAGAAGCAAACAATCCAGAGGGTCCATGGACACGTGTCTCTGAAAATTTTTATTGTGTGGAGGGTGGGGGTCTTACTGTGTAGAGGGTGGGGGTCTTACTGTGTAGAGGGTGGGGGTCTTACTGAGTCAAACTAATGACATAACCTAATAAAGTTTTTTTGAAAGTCAAAGAAGACTTTTGTTTTCTTGATGTTTGAAAAGGTAATATTTCGCACCTAACAACCCTCTACGTTATTCCTTCTCCTGCGACGCCTCTTCATTCGATAACTTTATCATTCTGTAGTCGAGCACACGAGCACATTAATGTGCACGTGAATTGCACTTGTTCAACAAAACCTAGTCAAGACATTTTTACTGCAAAGGTATTTACCATAATGTTTTTCTGTCGCAGTTCCTGCTGTAGGTCCATCAAACCTCACAGCTAACGCTACAAGTTCCACAACTATACTGCTTCAGTGGTCTGAGATTCCCAAGGTGTACAGAAACGGGAACATTTCTTATTACAGCGTGAGTCAAATAGAAAGCTCCACTGAAAGCAAATTGATCCGATTGGTCACCGGTAATACGGTTATCACTGAATGCAAGCAATTGAAGAAGTTTTCAAATTACACTTTTAGAGTTGCTGGCGTCAATAGACGAGGAATTGGATTGCAGAGTTTATCTGTATCTATTTCTACTCAGGAAGACAGTGAGTAAAATATGGTTGAACCGGATCTGTTTATGAAAAAGCTTTAGGGTTGATAAGTATCATATAATTAATTACTACTACCCGCAATTATTTAGTTGTACATGCATTTTGATCGTTTGTCAAACACCAAAACCAAATTGTGAAATTTGGCTACATTTGGTCGCTAACTAATGCCTAAAATACGACCGTACGCAGGGGATGGGGGTGCATTAGGTAAGTAGCACCCCTTCCCCCAACGGCTGTAAAGGTCCACAAATTTTACTCGATTATAAAAGCAATGAATGAAAAAATAACTATTAAAGCATATTTTGAAGTACTATATTTATCTATATAATGTAGCTACGATATAACGCGCGCTCTGATTGGTTAACATTTATACTTTATTACAGCGATAAAGTCATGGTTTTCGCTTGCTTGCTTTGCCGCTTGTTTTGCTATAGCATAAAAGCATTGCCTGCGTTTCGTGGTTTACAACGTTCTCGAGTCTCTCCCAACATCACGCGTGCTCTATTTCGCCGATAAAGTCATAGAAAGTGGTGCTCTAATGCTTAAATCAATAATAAATTAGAATAAAATCTAATTTGTCAGTCCAGCAAAAATATCCAAAGTTGTTTTTTACACAGAACCTAGATATGTTTATGTTGTGTTGAAAATATGAAAACTGTGATAAAATGACGTCCGGGAGGCTTTGTCCCAAAAACTCTTGTTTGTTCTCCATTTGCAACATTTTTACATACGGGTCTGCAGAACATTAATTTTATCTGTCTATGAAAGTTCCAAAGGCAACAGGCTGTTGTCGAATTAGATCGATTTTTAATGGACTGTTTCTGTTAGGATAGCGTACAAAATTACAGCTGGAATTGGTTGATGTTTGGTTTTAAATATTACAAAATGACCAGTAAACAATGAACGTCGTACCAAGTTAAGTGGCTGCTATTTGCAACTTCAGTTAATTATGAAAAAACATTTTTAATGAATAGATGGGCCTTGCATGACGTCATTGTTTACATTCTACTTCATTAGCATACAACTCTACCAGGCTAACGAACAAAGGTAACAAGGATTTGAGTCTAACACTTGAGAAAGCTGAACTAACAAAGGAATGGAGATTTTGACGCTATTCAAGCAGTTCCAAAAGAGATATGGCGGTCTCAAAATACTTAAAATGGCTGGGTGGCAAAACATTTTTGTGAGCCTTACATTCTCTGTAAAATATCCATTATATTAACTTTGGAGAGCATTGTGGCGTATTATCCGGGCTCTAACGGACATTTTGGTGGGCTCTAATATATTAGAGCCCGCCGCTTGAACACAACTTTCATTGAATAAATATCGGCGTTTCTGAAGTAGCAAAATGTTCTTGTTTTTGTGCTAAATGCTCTCCAAAGTTATAATAATAGGAATGTAGTTGATGTTCTTGGGCTGCGCTTGGGCTAAAATGAGCCTGAGTCGGGCCAAAAACATATTTACGCCCGCGAATATCAACTATATTGTTATATTAGATCACGGGAGTAGTGTTGAGGATATCGCTCTCATATTTTCAGAAAGTGTTATTTTACAAAACAATCCCAATATTCAGTGCTTTGGTATTTGTAACCTTATTAGAAACTGGTGGACTTGTGCAAATGAAGGGGAAAATGTAAACAAAGATCCATTTATAGTCTTATTACAAATGATAGAAATCCTGATTAAAGTTAAATAGCTTCATATAGAATTTGAGTGGATGAAAATACTAGCAGCAAATAGTGAGATCCAACTAACAATACTTAACTTTTTTACTCAAACTTTATTGAAAGTTTATTCCTTCTCTATACTTATACTAATATTAGCATGGTAACACTTTAGTCCCTAGCAAAGCCCCTGTTGTTACTAAGGCCTTCAATACAAGTTCAACGAGTATCTATTTGCGCTGGGTGCCCATTGAACAAAATTATACACACGGAATTCTTCAAGGATACCGTATAAGTTATGAAGATATATCATACAATTCGACCCTGAAAGTAAAAACTGTAAAACGATACACAACAGAAACAAAGCTTCAGGGCTTGAAGAAATTCACAGAGTACAAGATACGAGTAGCTGCTTATACATCGAGAGGACACGGTCCATTCTCAAGTGTTGTCAAGATCAAAACTGCAGAAAATGGTAAGTGGAACAACGAGTTTTAAATAATACTTCCTTTTAAGCAGGAAGTCATAGAATGATTCTTCTGTAGTATAATGATCAGTTAACCATTTTAGACCATTCTAATTGCTTGTTAAGCAGGCAGTGCTATAAATATTGCAGGAGGCAGCGTGGCGCATTGGTTAGAGCTGGGGCTTTGAATGTGAAAGACCCGGGTTTGATTCCCTGTCTCAGACCACTGAATGAATTTGCCCTCGGTGATCCCAGGGACAAATTTACCGTGCTTTGTAAATAGCCAAGTGGTTTTCCTCCTACCAGATGGAATTCTTAATTGGGGAAGAGGGAAGTTTTTAACATGACACTGAAAAGCCCCTTTGGGGAGTTGTCATTGAGTGTGTATTTGTATTGTATACATAAATATACAATTTTCCCTCCCGGTTACTGCCATAATGGCTTTTATTCTTTGGCAGTTAAATTGATCAGCTAACCTATTTAGACCATTTAAGATTACTCATTGTATAATACGTTAAAGAATAGGTTTAAGTTGTTCTCAATAAGGGCTGCCAGTCAAAAGCTGTGCTTCTTTCACTTCCTACCAAGACGTTATAAACCTTTCAGCTGTCTACAATAACATTTTAAAGAAAAGAAGAAAAACAATCTGTTGGTTTACGCTAGATTGTGTTCAATGGTGTGTCTATACACTACAATCTTTCTATTGATCAGTGCCATGATTAAGATTCTGTATTAATTCATTTTTAGTTCCTTCAAAAAGCCCTGTCTTGGTAACCGCTCACAATACCAGTTCGAGCAGCATACTAGTTTCCTGGGGACGGGTTCCCACTGAATTCGTCCACGGCAGATTGCTAGGGTACAAAGTTCTTTATGAGGTGTCCAGTGCTAGCGATAACACATGGTTAGAGAAAAGAATAGACTTGAGAGATGCCAATGTAACAATTTCCAATTTGACCAAGTTTACCAAATACAACGTGCAGGTGTTGGCATTTACAATCGTAGGAGATGGAAAACCTAGCAAGGCTATTCAGGTCACTACTGATGAGGATGGTGAGAGCAATTATTAGTAATAACAATAGTGTTGGCATAGATATTGTTAAAAATATTGACATTAGGTGTTCGTAAAAATATTGGTATTGATGTTGATGTTTAAGTTGATTTTGATGATGAAGTTGAAATTGATGTTGAAGTTGATGTTTGATGTTGATGTTGATATTGAACCTTCCTTATTGTTTTCTTTTACATTCGCCTTGTGTTTCACATCCCTTTTCCTATGTTTTGATTTTTCATTAGATCAAGATTCATTTTCTATAAAACGTCTCGAATACACAAAAAATAGACTAGCTTAAAAACGTTTAGTTTTACATTTATGCGAGATTAAAACAGGCCAATTAATTGCACGGGTTATATTTATTCTATGGCTTCGTTTCATTATTTTGCTTCTGCAGTTCCAGATTCTCGTCCGACAAACCTTACTGGTGTTGACAGAAGCTCAACTGAGTTGCTATTAAACTGGGATCCCATCCCTCAAAAGAACGTAAATGGAATCCTCAAAGGTTATACTGTCTACTATGCTATGAGACATCAAAGTTATGAAGAGGGAGTTAGTGTAGACGTAGAAAAGACGTCTGCTTCATTAACAGATCTTTCCAAGTTTACTGAGTATAAAATTCAAGTGGCCGCTTTTACCATCAAGGGCCATGGTCCAAGATCACAGGAAATTGTGTTGCGGACAAGTGAAGACGGTAAGGAGATACGTAGAAAAAAAAGTTGAGAGAAAAACTTTATGCTGCTTCCGGTGATCAAATTCACATGCGCGACTATAGTCTCCGCCGACACCCAGGTTAAGCATGAATTGTCATCAAGAAGTGGTCAGAGTCAGGGCGTTGAATAATGATGGCGTAGGTTCAAACTCACAACTCGCGATCGGCTGAATTGATTTGTCCTCGGTGATCCTAGGGACAAATTGAAACCACAATTTCGGATATTTTTGTTAAACAACCGCACTTGTAGAAATGGAAAGAGCAGGTTAACGTTAGTTTAAAAAATACAAAACTTTAGCTCTTTACATCAAATAATTTAAAAATGGTGAGCCATTTTTGAAGTACTTAACTTTGAGATTTGAAGTTATGCCTTCTAATTAAATTTAGGCTACTCTTAACATTATAATTTAAAATGAGAGTGATCACGTGACTTTTAACAGCAAAGGGCGTTGTACAGTTACAACGTAGAGCTACCCCTCCCCTCCCCCAAGATTCTGGATGCTAATAAAAGAAATACAGTATTATAATTTTGTCAGCTCAATAGTGCCCTCTTAAGATTCGAGAGGACTTCCCCCCTCCCCACTCCACTGAACATTTTAGCTACGGTCATGTAAAAACTATCGGGATAAGTAAGCGACGTTTCGACCGTTCAACGGTCATTATCAAGCAAAGTGAAGGTAAAAATTT
>JAOBRB020298956.1:0-11113 GCA_027575285.2 Zoanthus pulchellus | reverse complement strand
CTAACATTCAGGCTCGAGTGGCCTTTGAATACTTCCACATTTTATGGCCTAACATTCAGGCTCGAGTGGCCTTTGAAAAAAAACGCAAAAATTTGAATTTGAGTAATAATTTTAGTTTTATCGCGGCAAAAGTATTACTAGGAAGCAAAGAAAAATGGGCTTCTATCGAACTTTACCAGAACTCACTTTTTCAGTGAGATCAGGATAGGAGATAAAGAAATTTTAACTTGACAATGAAAAGCCCCGCAAGAAATGTGATTAACTAATAACCTTTACACTTTTCCAAAACAAAGCAAACGTCATAGAAATATACATGGAAATTTATTTCACTGATCTTTAATGAAACATATAATTATATTAGAACCTTATAAGTTCATGAAATGAATGGATCATAGATGATTCAAAAACCACTGACAAATATTATAACGGTGATAACTGAGTTCTAGCTACTAACTGCATTTGATTGCTGTCGCAGCAAAACCCTCGCGTATGTGTGAAGTTGGATGGAAAAAGGGTTTAAGCAACTGTATTAGTGAATGAAAAGACAGCAAGAAAAACCTAGGCACTCGTTAAATAAAATTGACCAGAATTCCTGATACACTACGAAGCTGACGACACTCAGGTCGATAACGTTCAGTTAGTTCTTTAATCTTTATTGTTCTGTTCCATAAGAGAACGGTTGGTATTTATATGGTTAAATGTCAATGAGTTTTGGTCAATTAATACCATGGATTAAATGTACTGCGCATCTGTGATAATTAATGTTCAACGCAATACCAAACTATACAGCGAAAAGATTCAGGATCAGATTGAACGAGCGTAGTTGAGCCCTAACAAGTGTGCTATAGGCACTCTCTGCATGACTACCTTTTTCTTTTCATTTATTTTTCCTTCAATCTAAAACGCATTTAAATTTCTAAATAATTTATTTCTAAAATCGTTTACCACGCCGTTAGTCACAATCAAATTTCTCAATATTTCATGGTAAATGGGTATTAAGCAAGGCCTAAGAAGAATCCTGATTAGGTCAAATGAAGACATAATAATATCTAGGATAGCATTTTTTTTATTACCAAGAAAATATCGATCAAATTCAGTTAGAAATGAAAGTTACAATAAATTACTTGTTGTTATAGATGATTAAATGTACTGCGCATCTGAACATAAACTGTTCAGGCCAAATAATTCGTCAACGTTTTCAAGCCAGAAATTGCAAATCAAGCATGAGCAATTTCGTCAGTCGAAATTTGTAAGACAAAAAAATTGTTTTCAATAAATCTTAGCATACTTAACTTTTAGCAGAGTAAAATTTCCTAATTTACTAGATGCAATATTGACTGAACTTTTGTTGACCTACTTTTGTTGAAAAGTTCATCTTTTGAATTGTTGAGGTAAACAAAATTTGTAATGATAAAGTCAACTCAAAGTTGACCATCTATGATCATAGCCACCAGTTAGCTACACCTATAAGAACCTTGACTTTGAGAAACTCCAATGCTAACATTTTTCAAATTGAACCCCCTCCCCTTCTCCCTTCTCAACCCCCCCCCCTTCCTTCCCACATACGAACCAATTCAGGCTGTAATTACGGTAAGTAAAGGTTCTTATCAGTGGTATTGTCCTAATTATAAACATTAAATGCTGAATGTAATTCACTACTTATATTTCCATGTCATTTTGAGACAATATTTTTTCTTCAAAGGTAATGAACTGTTTTGTGTACTTACATTAACTTTTGTTAAAAATACAAGAAACTATTTCAGGAGTCTTGGTACTCCCAATTCAATCAAGTACCCGCCATTTTAAGCATGAGCAACTTAACATCAAACAACACAAAACAAAACTATTTCATTTCCCCAATGCAGGTACGAATAAGAAGCTGACGTTTCGAAAGTTTTACTATCATTAAGGCATGTATCAATCACAAATTATGTCATAACCACAAATGCACAGGATGCTGTTGGATGAACTGAACCAGGAATCTTATACATAATAAGTTAAGTATAAACCTACCAACGGTCTAACATACATCCTGTATTCTGATTGACTACTCTTCAAGAAGTGAGTGCCTACTAGTAGAGAAAGATGGCAGATGAAACTAATTATGACCACAATGTTATTATAATATCAGAGGCGTTCAAGAACAATTGGATTTGTACAACTTTTTTTGACCCACTAGTAGATTTATACTAACTTTTTCATTGCCAGTTGAATTATTAAGTTCTCCCAACTTGGGCCCAAAGTTTTCATTGAACAAGTTTGAGAGAATTTCACTTTTAATCTTCAGTGATTTGCTTTCTTTGATCAACTCGCTTTTTTTCATTATTAAATGTGTTATTTTTTTGTTTGTTATGCAATGAGAAGTTGAGTGTTGATAACAGACTGGCAGTGAAAAGGCTAAAATCTCTCGGACTCATGCACTACAAATAGCCCATTCGGCCTACAGGAGATTGTTTTGGATGTCTAACTATTAATAACTTTAGGATAAATTACGTACAAATACTAAATTGTAGAAGTTATGAATTATTCATCTGGGCCGTCTTCTGGAATTCATCAGAAGGAAATTCTTGGAAATAAATTCAAATTCATTGAAATGCAGTTACTGTATACATCTGCGAGAGAAAAGGAAAGTATATGAGATTCAACTATTTGACTGCGCAAATCCTAAAGGTTTACAGTGAAATCAATTATTCATTTCCAGAAAAGACAACTTATTATAACTGGGTTCAAACACGTGTCTAAGGATAACCCTTTGCCATCTTCAGTGAAGAAAATAAAGTTACAAAGTAGTTCTATAATTATGATAAAATGCAATTAACAATAAATATTTAGACGCTTTATTATTTATCATTCGGTTTTGCTGAATTGATTGAATCTATTCTGAAATTGGGCCTCGCAAAATCCAAAGTCGAGATTTTTGTTTAACAGCGCTGTAATATCCAAAATAATCATTTTTAAGAATAAACAATTGCCAGAAAAATTGGTATATATACCCCGAGCGGGAATCGAACCCACGTCTCCCTGATCACTAGTCGGGCGTGCTAATCACTACACTATCAGGGACCACCATTTTTAAAAGACTGCTTTTATAATTTTGGGAATCACTGAAATTTTGTTTTTACTTTTAAGGTCCACAAATCTAATACAAGAACTCTCTTAAACCAGGGTTTTGTTGAAGACAAACATCTAAAAACGTTGTGTAATTCATTTAAAGATGAATTATTCACATTGTGAGCATGTCCAAATATCCAGTAGCTAAACTGCCAAGTTTTTAACATTTTATGGAATCTTCGAGCTGGCCATGTCTATTTTGTAATACCTCTGCCAATTATACTTATTTCACAGAACCTTTCACAGGGTATTTTTCGAAATCATCAACAAACTGTGTCGTAACTTTGACTATCAAATGTAACTTAGTTGTGCATGTAACGAGGTTCCAAGCTTTCCTAATCAAGCAATTTATAGTAGGTGATTTTCATTCATCCACGTGAGCAAAAAACTGACACAGACACATTTTTTGTATAGTACAAAGCAACTACTTTTATTATTTTACTACGATTCAGTATAATATCTAAATCTTTTACGAACCAGAAGAACAGTGGAGTCAGCACTTCTCTCCGGTTTCTGTAGTGATGAAAGTCTTGATGGGCTTGATAGGACACTAATCCACCGCAGATTAGGTCCCAACAGACATTGCAACTCATTTGCATACTCTGGAAGAATGGTAGCTGAGTTAACTTGGCGGGAAAGAAGGCCAATAAAATATTCAGATTCCATTAGACTTGGATCGCATTGGAAATCTTGCACGATCAGAAAGCAGCGATCTTACACATATGCCCCTTATGCGCATGGAAGAAAATCAGGGCAGTTGCCTCTACGAATGCCTGAACAATTATTGCATGTTAAAGTAAGTCAATAAACTATATAGTTGGATTGAATAGGTGGAACATTGAATGGTGTTTAGTAAATGTTTTAATTAGCTGTTTGCACACTCAAAGTAGGAGCTCTGGTGGAGGTTGGTTGTAAAATGTGTGATAAAAAGGTTATCGCAAAAACTAACTCGAGATTATCAGTGAGCTCGTCTAGCTATTCAACACTTACCTTCAAAATACAGTTTATTGCTGCGACTGCTCAGCTTCAACCACGTAAACAGGTCCTCCACCATAAATTCTGTGTAAAAAATGCCAAGTCTCTTTGGACAAATGACCATAATCAGAACCTATCGGAACCAAAATCCATGTTAGAAGCATGACTACTTGAAGGAAATCCAAATCTTCTCTCTTAGCATTAAACCTGAACGCTTTATGTATTATTTTCAAAGCAAAAATTACTGTTCAGCATTGCTAATTTGGTTGATCCTGACATAATAAAAAACAAAGATGGGTCACTTTAGACAAGAATCAGGCATTGCTGAGTCTACGTTTTTGCTTTACAAAACTGCCTTATCTAAAATATTTACACTAACAACACTTTCTTATTATTTTTGAAATAACAAATTGTTTGCTTTTCCCGGATTTCCAAAGAACACGAGCCAAATTCAAGATTTTTCCAAATCCGGGAATTTTTCTCCCTGAATCTAGGGCTATTCAGGACTTTCAAGCAAGCTTTTCCACGTAAATATCACCCATAATTGTTCAACAACCATTTGGAATTCCACCTACCTGCTCGGAGAACTTTCTGGTTTCCTTTTATCACCAGGATGTACTTGTTATCAATAGGACCTGGAGGTTCTGTGTATTCAACATACTATTTAAAAGCTAATATATATGTAACAATAATATTGATCACATTCACGTTTGACGACATATTATATTTTGCTTTGCAAAATTGTTTGGCAACGCGTTTCCACGGTTGTCCAATAACAAACACATTAAACAAATGCATCCTTATCTAATTCATATTTTTCACTTTTCGTATATCACTGCACCTTTCCTTTCCACTTGCTGCATAGGTTATTTGCTAATTACGACAGTATACATACTTTGATCTAAGAATGAAGTTTGCACTTACAAAATTTGAATAAACACGTCTACCTTTTTTTCGTATCGTATTTTTGCCAAGCAAAAAATTGGCTTAAGTGGCATTAAAACGGATCCAGAAAAGAAAGCATAGGAGGGGCAGGCCCAAAATGACATTGTGAACATCTGTTGAGGCAGAATTGAGGGGTGCGGAAATTACGTGGGAGATGGCTGCCAAACAGGTAAGGGACCTGCAAAAATGAGGATCGCTGGTAAAGGCTCTATAAGCCATCTAGGAGCACCAAAGGATAAAAGAATGACATTTCTTACTGGAGTTTCTTTGTGTGTGATTACCCAAGCTTGCATAGCAGGCGCAAGGGGATTGGGGAGAGATTGAGAAGATATGTTGGGAGACTGGGAGAGGGAGGCAAGGAGCACCTGCAGCGAAACCCTAAATTCCACATAACACCCCCAAATTAATATTAAAAGATGCCAAGAACATCAACAAATGAAAATTCAGGCTGCTTGCATGGGAAATTTACTGAAAAAACTTCCTCATAGTTGAAAGCTTTTTTGATATAACATTTGTTTGGTATGAATCCTAAAAACAATTAAAATCAATCCAAACAATCTCAATCTTATCTGTCCTTTGTGTAAATGCAGTTTGTTGGCCAAGTTCCGAAACTAATCACAAATTTATCCTGTGAAAGTTTATTTAACTCGACTTGTTGTTCTAATAATCTTGCATTCGAAAGGGTTTATCAGAAACAAATTTTAAAAATTATGGAATTTCCCGAGCTTGTCGGCCCATTACAAGTTTATGAAATGTACAAAGGATGTACAGGACGTAAACAAAGAATGCTAAGAGAGGTTTTCCCAGTTTTTCGAAGAGTATGTCAACGAGCAGTGAATTTAGTAATTAAACTTTGGCCGTTTAATGCAAAATATTATGTTCAGTTTCCACAGAAGTCTTGTATCTTTATTGATAGTAAATGAGTATGAAAATCTGAGAATTTGGGATCCAAAAAGAAATATTTTTTCCAACAATAAACAAAGCAACAAACAAAAAGTTCCTACTCAAATAATTTTATTACCATTAGTGCGATGAACAAAAACAAAATTTAACTTTTTAAAACAGGTCTATGCATTTGTTTTTAACGTCCTTCTGGTCTTCCAAATAAGCGAAAGAAATCTAAAGAATAAAATTGATGATATATAAATGGACTTGTATGTGAGAATTAATGATTTACAAATGAAAATTGTAAGGCTTGATCGGGATGCATTTGAAAATTCCAGTTGGGGTCTTGTTGGGTTATATCGAAAATGGTTTATGGACAAACTGTAAATGTTGAGCAGTCAGAACTTTTATTCAGATGCAGCAATGTCTTTAATCACGATTTTTGCTTCCATTTACAACAATATTTCTTGGGAAAGCCTTAAAAAAGTTTGGATGTTTGCATACATCGACATGGCGCGTTTCATGAAGTCATGTGAAAACACAGGCATGAACTAAAACTTGCTTTTAACAGTATTTTTTTGTTGAGGCATTGAGCTATAAAAATTTAATTTCAAAATCTCTTTCTTTACTAATTCTGATGCCGGAAAAGGGTCAAGTTTTTTCAAGACATAGTTTCTTAAATACATGTTCATTTATCGATCGCGGCCAGCATAGCCAAAATGTTGAAAACTTTCCATAGTTTATAGACTTTTTGTTTTCCAAGAAAAGATCTTACTGCTATTTTTTAAATATAGTTTAAATAAAAAAGTTAAAAATTAAAAAATATACATTTCACCTATTGATTTTTTGCAGGAAATACAGAGAAACTTAGCACCGTACCGTAGGTCAGGAGTCGAAGAATTAAGCATGTTTTACCTTTCAGTCCAAGAGTCTGAGACTCTTCTTCAGCAATATATTTCCAGCTTGTGTGTTGGTGACTCATTATTTTTCAATCTTTTCTCCAATTTTGGCTTTGCTATCTCTTCAGAACTTGCAATAAGGACTCGAAATATAAATGTTTGACCGTGCAACACGATATCTCAAATTAATTAGTTTCCATTGTCTGGACTTTAATGATGCTAACTAACGGAGATATAACAATAACTGATACTTCTCAATAGCAACGTCAAATCTGTGCTACTTTATGGCTCTGGATGCTGGAAAATTGTCAAGAGAGACATAAACAAAGTCAATGCCTTTCACAACAGCTGTCTGGGAAGGATTTGCAACATCTTCTGGCCCAATAAAATTTCTAACAACGACTTGTATCAGAAGACCGGGTGTATAAGTATGGAGCAAGAAATAAGGAAACGTCGGCTCAGATGGCTGGGCCATGTCTTACGTATGTCACCAGAGAGGATACCCAAGGTTGCCCTTAGATGGACATCAGCAGGCAAAAGAAAGAGGGGAAGACCCAAGACTACCTGGAGGAAGATAGTTGATTATGAATTAAGGGAGATGGGCTTATCATGGGGAGAGGCACAGACCACCACTAAGAAAAGGAACACGTGAAAAGAAGTCATTGCTGCGGCCCTATGCCCCACTGGGGGCTACAAGGATTAAGAGAGGAATATATATATATATACTTCTCGTTGCTTTGGAATGAGATTTGATTTGGCTTCAGCAAAAACTCTGAACATTTTTTCCAAAGCCTGTCGGTGAGACTGCAAGGACTTACCGGCAGATTTCCTTCCTTCTTTTGAAATATTAACTTCCTCAAATGCTGCCCTAGCAGTATAGACGGCCATTCTCAATTTATCACAAAATGATGAAAAAACGATTGACAAGGTTTTAATTAATGGAAATTTTACGTCCAAAAATTGGACGTAGAATACGAAGAATTTGAGGGTTTCGCTGCAAGCGCTACCTTCCTCCTTCTCCCCAGTCTTCGAACATATCCTCTCCATCTGTCCCCAATCCCCTTGCGCCTACCACGCAGGCTAGATTACCCAGACTACATGACTTTAACCGTATATTCTATGTTCAAACGTAATGGTCACACTAACCATCTTTATTTCCTTTGACAAACATCTCCCATGATCTAATCCACCTCATACTGATACAGTAAGCATCCAAGTTGTCATTCTGAACAAACTGGTGTTTAAGCTGAAATAAAGCACAAACAACATCATCATATATGTACCAGCAGGACTAAAGCACTAAAGGGCGTGTTACACACGACTGTGACATGTCAAACGAGGGTAGTTCGTTTTCACAGTTCGCAGTAATCTCGTCTGTTATCTACGACAAAACCAGTTACATCAGCACACTGTCATGTTTGAGAGATATGATTGGCTCTTCACATTGGTGTTGCTGACAACATGTTACACGCTGCAACTGACTTCGCAACGTTGCAAAAGGTAAATGATTGTTCAACTTTTTCTGCTTCACCTCCTTCATTATTTACATTTCTCGTTCATCTTATCGCCAGCTCGTGGGTATATATGTAAACGAACTTCTCACTTCCCACTAACCCTTAAATAATCACCAGTAGTTCAGATGGTGGGGGCATTACAAAAAGTACATAAGATTCCGGGTTTACCAAGTTCTCATTGGAGATAAATATACAACAGTATGCAGATGGAACAACTTTTTTCTCCTTCCAGCATGAGAGGGGACTATTCTTTTTCTACACGTGTACAAAGCAAATTTAAACATCATTTACTCCGAATTTGCAGCATATGGAACTATCTCTATACCCACACTTACCTTTTTAAAAGTTTCAATTTCATATTCTCTTCTTCGTTTTAATTCTTCAAGAGCTCTCTAAATCACAAAAGAGACTCAATAAAAAATACTAACTGGACAAGATACAAAATCTAAATCTCAGAGCTATCTACCAGTTTTAGACGAAAATATAATATTCATTAACCAAATAACGAAAACCAAAATCTAATAAGTTATATTCAAACTGAACTTTAGAAAGCATCGTAAAACAAATATTTGAAAAGAAAATTCTAGAAAGGTTCAAAAGGTTATGAATATACCAATCTTTACAAAATGGAAACAAAAAAGAGGAATTTCTTCCTGTAAGTGGAAGATGTCCCCCGTGTAAAACAATCATATCTATGTGTTTAAAATAGAAAAATAACTAGCGGTAAACTAGTTATTTTTTATATTTAACCTTATACCATTAAATCATATTAATAAATAAAACGAAAATTAAATATGCTACAAAAACTACTAGCGAAAAACAACTTGAATTAGAGCCTTTGAACAAACTCTATTCTAGGATAGGGGATTAATACGTCCCTTTTCCCTATCCTGCTACCAATTCCCTATTCTGATGTCTACCCCCTGCGTTGCTACCTACCCCCTATCTTGCTGCCTACTCCCTATACTGATGTCTACCCCTTGTTCTGCTACCTACCTCCTAACCTGCTGCCTACTTCCTATACGGATGTTTACCCCTTGTCCTGCTACCTACCTCCTAACCTGCTGCCTACTCCCTATACTGATGTTTACCCCTTGTCCTGCTACCTACCCCCTATCCTGCTGCCTACTCCCTATACTGATGTCTACCCCTTGTCCTGCTACCTACCTCCTATCCTGCTGCCTACTCCCTATACTGATGTCTACCCCTTGTTCTGCTACCTACCTCCTATCCTGCTGCCTACCCCCTATTCTTATGCCTACCCCCTGCCCTTCTGTCTACCCCCTATTCTTATGTTTACCCCCTGCCCTTCTGCCTACCGGCTCTCTTGCTGCCTACCCTTTAATCTGATGTCTACCCCCTACCGTTCTGTCTACCCCCTATCCTGCTACGTATCCCCTATTCTGATGTCTACCACCTGCCCTGCCGCCTACCCCTGTTTATTCTGATGTCTACCCCCTCCCCTACTACCTACCTTCTATCCTGCTGCCTACGTCCTATTCTGATGTCCCCCCTGCCCTGCTGTCTACCCCTTATTCTGATGCCTTCCCAATTCCAAACTCTCCAGAATTCTTTGATGTCTACCCCCTAACCTGCTTCACACTCCCTATTCCCTACTATCACGACCTTAAATCGCCTATTACCTAATTCCTAACAAAGTCTCCTCCCCCCAACCATCCCCAATAACACTGAATGAAGCAATACCTTGCAGTTTTCGCACATTTCAAGAACGGTTACTGAAGGGCCGCCTCCAAATCTAAAACAGAACAATCAAAATTTGCATTGATTTTTTGTTTTCCAAACACCTGGCATTGCAACATAGTTATTGATGAAAAGATTCATTTTCATAGTCAAAAAAATTGAAATATCCTAAAAGGCATGGTTAACAAAGTTCATTTGTATCGTCATTAAATAAAGTATCCACCTTTATTACCGATAACCATCATTAGAATCAGCAGCACTAGTACAATTATATCATCATCATCACCTTAATAATCACACTCACAATTGCTTTCTGTTGGCAATGGATTCAATGACAATGTCAGCTGTTTTAAGATTTTATCAAGTCTTTGTTGACGAGTTTATAGAAAATCATAAAAATGGAAACACAACAAAATGGTGCACTTTTAGAGGAGCTCATAGTATCATGCAAACAAGAAGTGAAGAGAATAGAAATATCACTATTAACCATGCCGCACACGCTATTAAACAAGGACATTCATCCAAAAGACAATTTAACTTCAAAATCACAAAAGCTAATTATTCTAAGGTTTCACAAAACCGATAAATGAAAATGTCACTGCATTTAAGTTGCTAAGCTTCTCGAAAAGGGAGGTGAATCTACACAAAAGTTTCAATGAAGAAAGAGCACTCATATTGTACTAACAGTGGAGACCAAGCACAGCAAGATTTATCTCTACTCTCGGGAACTTCTATTCAAGGTGGAAACATAAACATTACTATAAACATTGTAAATCAGTCACCAACTACACAAGCACAAGAGAAATCGTCGAAAAAGTGTTAAAAATTAGAGTTCTTGACTTAGATTCTAATAATTTAATTTTAATTGACACTCACACGGTTGTTAGAGCGAATCTCGTGAATAAATATCATGAAAGTTCATCACACATGAAGAAATTTGAAGTAAGCACTAATTACCACATCGAAATCACGACCTTTATCACCACGTGTTCATCATCTAATTTACCTTCTCAAACTCATTAATAATTCATTAAGTTAAAACAAAAGAAATCATAACCGTGACCATGGTTTGGATATGTGATC
>JAOBRB020298735.1:0-11116 GCA_027575285.2 Zoanthus pulchellus | reverse complement strand
TTTAATTTTAAAATTTAAATTTTAATTTTTATTTTTTTATCCCCCCCCACCCCCCCCCCCAATCCCCAATAATTTTTTGCTTCCGCCGTCCATGTATTCTTCTTTTCTGAATTTTTTTTTAACCATCCATATTTACCTACTTTTAAAATTGTGAATCTGTAAGCAGTTACAATTTCAGTGGCATATCCGGTTCTTTAAGCATTATATTTTATATGGAAAGATACTCATGATATACAAAGAAACAGGTGAAAAGGCAAGGTCGACACATACGGCTTTCGCTCATTAAGAAGCCTGCTATCACGTGCAATTCCACCCATTGATGTTGTCTTTACATATCAGGAGTCCATCTTGAATAAAATCCGTATATGTACTTGAGTTACGGCATTATCCGTTCGAATACGCTTTCCGAGTGATATAAATTTAGTGGCAGTGCCTACTATTTGTGCAATGGAATATTTTTGACGCGTTTTGAATTTAGCCTTCACTCGGTAAGAAGTCAGGGACCAAACATTTGCAACCGACGCGATACGAATAAATTACATCTAAGGCGTAGATATCTGACATCTAACGTTAGATGTCAGATATCTACGCCTTAGATGTATATAACTGATATTTTTAAGTTGCAATCGTGCAGGTGTCAGTTACATATATAAGTTCTATGCGATTATGGTGATTGAGTCTAGTACTGTGGTAGAAACAAGGGGATGCATCGCAAGAATGAAAATAAAATCGAACGTTTCTACGGTTTTTGAACTCATGACCTTTGAACTCGTGACCTTTGCGTCTTTGGTGCAGAGTTCAACGCAACTGAGCTATGACATCACAATGATAGAGAAGGTTACTTTTTAGTTGCTCCATCATCATTATCATATACAATAAAATTGAGATTATACGGCAGTGTATAAAACAACAGTGAGCTCCATTGATGGTGATGTGTGTTTTGTTGTTTTACAAAAAGATAAGTATTACGCCGTAGTGAGAAAAACAATTTTGAGACTGACTCTTCGGACTGGAGCCTTGGTCGGAGTGAATGTCAAAGCCACCGTGTAAAATCTATTTCTTTAAAAATCTGTTTCAATTCTGTAGAAACATGCACCGGCTCAACCGCTTCCATAACTGTATCAACTTATATTTTGTTTTATTTATTTCCAAGAAGTAAATTATTTACCTATTACTTGCACTCCGTCAAAAAGAAGATTTTTTTATTGTTTCACAGACAATGCATTTGTAAATTATTGTTTGGAGCCCACACTATTGAAAAACAAACTTAGTGTTTCTACGAAGGCGTATCCGGATAAATGGCGGATCATGGGTCAGATGAAATGTTGTCTCCGGGGGGGAGCTTTGACAACGCATTTTGGGAAGACCAAAGGATAAATTTGCGAGCTATCTACGAAAGGTTAGTTATTTTTTATTTATAATTTAGTTTTATTTCAATTGCTTTCCCTTTTTTTCAGCTGTTTTTTGTATATAACAAGCTTTGCGATAGCAATTATATAACGACTATATTTACTATATTTAAATACATAGTAGTTAATCTTTAATATATTACTTATCTGTCGTAGAATGATTCACAATACTCTCTGTATAATGCTTTTATTGTACCACATTTTAACTCATTCATATGCGCGCATGTTATTAAATGGGTTATTGAAGTGTGGAAAACGTGTCCGTTGCAGATCCTTTATCCATGTTACGGTCGATCGCGTTAGCTGGCATTTATAACTCCGCTACGCTTTTTATATTCACTCCCTGATGATGCCGTAGACCGGCGAAAGCTCATTGATTGACTAAACCAATTTTATATTTTAATATCTTTTAACAGTAGCTTTAGGCCTCAATTGAAATTTATATTTTACTATAATAACAAAAATCTTTTGAAATTCATTTCTACAACTGCAGTTCTTAATTGTTGCCAGACCAGTTCAAGAGACCGCTGACCAGTAGTTATATCAAATTAACTAAACAAGCATAAGGATAAACACAAAATCGCAAGAAAAATTGAAGTTTTAAGTAAGAAGAGTTAAAAAAAAATAACGTTAAGATGAAAATAGTACTTTTTTTTGTAAATTTTTGAAATTTGCATTGACTTTGAACATAATTTTCTCGAGAACCAAGGGGGGTAGGATGCTTAAATAAACGGCAAAAATGTGTGAAGTAATGACGAACAGCTATTCGAAGTTGCATGGATAAGTAACAAAAAGTCTGCAAAATATCTAAAAAAAAACGAGAGGGAGGAAAGTCAATTTGACCCAACCCCCCCCCCCCCTTTGCCTTTCAATGAAACCCCAAACAATTGTGGCAAATGAACAGGATAATATTGAATTTTAGTTCCATACTGACAGAAAATATTACCCAAATATGAATGAGTTGGCGCATAGCCTCTTTGATTCTTATTGCTCATTAATAAGAGCGTCATATTTGATGTTGCAGTTTTCAACAACAGGGACACCAGTCCGGTCCTGACTCTTCCCTCCATCAGTTTGGAAACATGCACAACGCCTACTTTATGTTAGCATTAACCTACTAATGCGGTCTAACACTCACCTTGCATTCTGATTGGCTACTCTACTAGAGGTTTAACTGTCTGCCTACTAGTAGAGAAAAGGTGGCGGACTGAAATAGTAATGAGCCCCGTTTGGCTATAAAACCAGAAGATTTCATCAATAATTAAAATTGTACATCAATTTTTGACCAATTAGTAGGTTTATACTAAAATAAATAGGTCTATCTAAACTACGAGCAGTCTCTATTTTAAATACTCTTTTCTTTTGGCCATCTCAGTTCGACAACGCTGTTTGCGTTCTAAGTCTCTATTTTCCCTCTTTTTATAGTACTAGCGGTTAATCAAGATGGCGCGCGAAAACTCGGGCGAAGACAAAAATGTATCAAGGAAGGGGAGTGAGGGCGGGAGAAGGAAAAACCCAAACCACTCCCCTTGCTTGATACATTTTTGTCTTCACCCCAGTTTTCGCGCGCCATCTTGATTAACCGGCCTGTATGAACTATAAAAGAGGAGAAATAGGGACTGCTCGTAGTCTAAGATCTATCGGCTTCCTGGACTACGAGTTTAAATAGCACATTCCATGTATGCTTTCCGAGCTGCCATCCTCTTTTTGTCTTCTTTAGTTTTATGAATATTTCCAATCAAAGTCTTTTCATCACAATTGTGTCCAAAATACCCAATGGAGCTCTGTATGTACTGACTTGCAAGTTGCAACTTATTTCTCTAACTTTGCTTTTATATCCTTTCATCAACTAGGTATTATTATTTGCAACTTTACGTTTTCAACTTTTCAATTATTGTAAAGAAATTTAGCCACCTCGCAGATGTTTCCGTGTGAGTCCTTCCCAGTTGACTGACACGGAGACATCTGCGATGAGTCAAAAAGAACTGAACCGATCAAAAATCCGGATAACCGAGGTCCGCATTATCGAGGTTTAGCTGTATAACAACCTTACAGCTAGGTAAATTCTCCTTCGTAGATGCAACCAAACTCTTGAATGAATGTCTTATTACTGGGGTTGTGGAGCACCTACCCCATTCCCTCTCAGTTTTCAACTCGATCCTTCAACTTCTCAATTTTTAAAGCGACCTCACTGCCCCTTGAGGCTAACCAAGCAATATTGGTGGTTTATAACACCACTTTTAAAAACACTAGTTATGCCCTCGATCGAAGAGCTGGGTTGGAGAAAGCTTTAATTTGAGACTCGGTTTTGAGATATACATTTTAAATCAAGTGTTTGACGTATTTTAGTTTCTGTTATTTATTTGTTGAATGATTTTGCAAGGTGGGAGCTATTTACCGTGTGACTTTCTATACTGATAAGTATTTTTTGAACTTAATTAAACCCCATTTACACTGCAGGAAAGCAGCTAGACAAGGATAAGTGTTGGCAAGGGTAAGGCATGTTAACTATTTGGAGAAGCAAGGATGGTTAAAATAGGACGATGTCCGGAAGTTGTCCTAAAATTCAAACTGAATCGGTAAGGTAATCAAAGTTTATTCTGCCGAATTCATTTTAGCCTCGATATAGAATTAAAATTTTACCCTGGTCAAGACTCCACCTTGGCTAGCCAGTTTTTCTGTAGTGTAAATGGGGTTTATATTACGGTTATTGCCATGAGTGACAGTTCTCATTAATAACAAATTCGTTCTCAAACAACATATTTTAATGTTGCAAGAGGATTTATAAGAATCGGTACTTAAATGTTATGGGTGGTTGACATACACATCGATTAGGGAAGCCACACATATCAATTTGTTGCACGAGAAACGTCAATCTGAGCTTTATCTGGTGACCCCCATCATCCCCCCCCCCCACACACACACACACATACACCCCTCTGGAAACGTCAGGCGATTTATCGATAGTTCTATTTGAAACCAACTATTTAGTAAATGAGCCTCATATTTCAATATATACCAAATACAGCATTATCATACTGATGCATATTAATCAACAAAAGATTTGCAATAAATGCACAGGCTAACTTTATACACTCTCCACGGACTCTTAAGATGCCGGCTCACAATGCCAATGTTTAGCAAGTCTTTCATTCTTTCTCGTGGCTGCTTGTGCCCATTCCATCCATTTAAGACTTTATTTTGCTGAATCAAAATGCAGTTCGCTCTACTAAATAAAATACCGAATCTGCTTAAAAATTGAAAATATACTTCATCAGTTCATGCTCTCTGTTAACGTTCTAAACAAGAACGTGTAAAACTGAAAAGTATAAATTATTACTTCCGGTCTGGTCTGTAAAAGAAGCTCTTAATTGTAAGAATAGTTTCTCGTGCTATCTTATTTTATATTTTACAACTTTTACTTCACAAAATCGAGTTATTTATTAGAAAAGTTGAGATCATGGGGGATGAAGGGGAGGTTTTAAAAAAATATATGTGAAAAGTTGACACACAACGAGAATAAATTGAAGTAACTATATTTCGATCAGCCAGACCGATCTCCATCAGGTTATATTATAAGGGGGGGGGGGGAAGCTAAACTTTCGAAACTCTTCTATAAAATGCATGTTTTTAGTCTAGGTTTTCTCTGGGTATGGGCTTAAAAAAGATTCTATCGTAAAGCTTTGGAATGTTTTTGTTTATCTTTAAAATCAAGTAACGAATATAAAACCGGAAATAAATTCACAATGAGTTGACGTCATGTTCGAATCACAAAATTTATAAAAGATAATTGTTACTTTGATGATGAGATAAATTAATTTAGCTTTAAAGAATAAACAAAAAAGTATGAAGCTAAGGATTTTTCTGACTTTCTTCATCATTTCGTTATTTGAATTATTCTCAAAAGAAATTACGTGTTAGTTAAGGTCAGCGGTGTTTGGACTGTGTAGATCACGTGACAGCGATGTGACGCCGAGTTTGACTCCTGCCAGCACCATGGAATGCAAATGAAGAGGTTTTATAACAAGACAAAATAGTAAATCTGGCTTCCTGTATGATCATCAAGGAAACCAAAGAAAGTAGTGGTTGAAAAAGTCAAAAGTGCTTGTAATTTTAAATTGCTTTTCCTAATGCCGGCAATGAACGCAGAAGACGAAATCTCGGTGAAAGCCGCATACAATGGGTTTGTAATGAATTTCTGCATTGTTTTGATTTAAGTTCTGTATTAATTCGAAGTTATCGTTTATATTTTTCAAATCTAATTTATATCACGATCATTTTTATGAAATTTTTAAAGCGTTATATTCCATTTGCTTTTGTATTTAGTGACATCATGTGTTTGAGCATGGGCGATCGAGTAAAGCTGGACACATTTTGCAGCGACATGAGGGAAATATTTAAGTTTCAGAAAGACGAGGATTTTACACTGAAGTGGTTGGATGAAGAAGGTATTCAGTTATTTTGTTCAACTGTATTCCGAACTGGATAACATATTTGCTTAACAAAGTAAACCAAAAAATATCATTTCGGTCGCATCATCGACTGGAGAAGCGAAGTCGATTCGATAAAGTAACGCATTTCCTGTTCGAATAAGTTCTTTTCAATATTAATTTACTCGATAGTATTGTCAGAATTGAAAACATATTAAATTTGTTATTCTGCCGTTAGAGGTTAAAAATGTTGTCTCGTATTAAGGTCCTCGTGGTAATCAATTAATTGGAAGTTGTTTATATAATGTTATAACTTTTAATTTCATTTTCTTTTAAAAGTTTTATTGCATAAAGAATGAATCACCATAGATTTTGGTTAGGTACCATCCTACCTTTAAGCTGAAACTTAGATAGATAAAATCGTATGTTTAGATTTTGTAGTTGAATTTCCCAAATTAACTTTATGCAACCAAATTATGCAAAAAACAATCGGGAAATCTTGTCAATTTCTATAATGACACCTAATGATTATTCACTATGGAATTTTATTGTTTTTGAAGGTTTTTTTTTTAATGTTAACTTTGGTTTGAACCAGAAAATATGTCTAAGGCTACAGATATTTCCCTTCATTCTTTGAAAGTAAATACAAAAATTAATTTAAAAATCTAACATTCTAGAAAACATTTGTATGTCTTATAACTTTTTTGCAACATTGTACCATATTGTCATGGTAACCATCCATTTGATAAACATTTTTTCCCTAATCAAATGCCATTTCAAAGGGAAGAGTGCTATAAACTTATGATTTTGAGATGGCAGCCTTAACATAAAATATTGATTGCTAGTTGGGAGAAAATGATGTATGTTCCATACAGGCAGATATAGAAACGAACAAATCAGGGGGAACAATTTCCATATCAGTGCATACTTATTAATGCAGGCAGTTATCACCATAGAAGTATATTTCAAATAATGCTAAATTAGACTAATTAAACATGTTAGAGTGCCCACCAAAATGAAAAGTTTACTTTGAATTGTAATTATTATTAGTAATAATTTTATTATGATAATATTATAATAAAATTATTACTAATAATAATTACAATTCAAAGTAAAATTTTCATTTTGGTGGGCACTCCAACATGTTTAATTAGTCTAATTTAGCATTATATATTATAGTTTTTTGTGTCACAATTCAGAAGTTTATTCTTTAAAAACCAAAAATTTGAGAAACAATGCTACAGAATATCGGTGTCCCAATCTAAAAGAAATCAAATATAAAATTGTACCTTGATGTAAGAAGTTAATAAACGAGTCCTTTTTGTACGTTGTAATCACTCGAAGAACATCACAGAGAGCTGGCCGCTTGCCAATGTCTAGTGAGTCTAGACATTCAGTCTGACACGTGCTTGTCACACAACTTGTTACATCTTTCCTCTTTTACAGTGATATAAAAAAAAACTATTTCCCTTAGGGGGTCAATAAAATAACTGATGATAGGTAAGTGAATATTTCATTAAACACAACAAAACTACTTGGCTAATGTTCAAAGTTCCTCATTGTCATCATCATCAATCCAGTTTTGATCCGGTTTTATCCCCGTAAACGAGGGTGGCCGGATTTACCCCACTCTGCCAGCAATCTTTCCCACTCCCACTCTCCATCATTGTACTTGAGGTATTTTGGTACATAGTCATTGAGCCATGCAGGTGGTTTCATCTCACGCCTAGGCCTTGTTGCAGGCTGTAAAGATTCTGTCGGCGGCTGTGTAGACTCCGTCGGCGGGGCAACTTGCTCTGTTTGTTGTTGGTTGTCGTTGCTTTTGGGTGCTTCCAAAACCTTGGGTACTTGACTGTCTGTTTCTCCTGCACAGATTATCTGATGGCAGTTTCGTCGGTAGTTGGTACCTTCTACCTTGACGTTGTAGCTTCTAGGTCCTGCTTGACCCACACATGTGCCAGGTATCCAGGTGTCTTGTCCAGGTAATTTCATTCGCACCGTTTCGCCCACAACCACTGGTATTTCGCCAGTCGAGTAGTGCCTGGAATTCTGATCCTTTAGATGTCTTGCATTTTTTAAATAGCCTCTTAACTGTCCGCACAGCCCTTTCAGCTTTCCCGTTGGATTGCGGATATAAGGGTGATGATGTCCTGTGTTCAAACATCAGAGTTTTGGCAAACACACTAAACTCTGCGAATGCAAATTGCGGTCCATTGTCTGTAAACAGTGTGTCCAGAATTCCAAACCTTGCAAATATTTCTTTTGATTACGGCTCGTGACGTTACTGTATTTAGCTGGGCGACCTCGATATAATTACTGTCAGTAGTAATCATTGACAACTAACAGTGTCCTGCTGTCAAACTCGCATAGATCAGCTGAAACCTTTCCCCATGGTTGTGCGACAAACTCATGCTGGAGAATCGGTTCTCTTTGTTGGCTACTGCGATGGGCGAGACAAACTTCACATTTTGAGATGTACTCTTTTAACTCTACTGTCATGCGTGGCCAGAAAATTGTGTCTCTAGCTCGCCTGATGCATCCTTTGATCCCAATATGAGATGAGTGTGTCTTGGCCATAAACTCTTTCCTAAAGTTCTGCTCTTGGCACCACCAGCTGTTGGCCTTTAAAGACTAGTTCCTCATCTCAAATATCAAAGTATGGGTGAGCACACTCAGGCACGTCTTCTTCGCTGTTAGGCCAACCTTTCCTTATGATTTCTCGAAGGGTTTCTTGGACTGGATCATCCGCTGCTGCATTCTTGAGTTGCTGCCAAGTCTCATCTCTCACTGGCATCCATGGTTGATAGTCAATCTCCTCCAGTTCCCTGGTAAACTTGCAGGAGTTAACTTCGGGTAAGTAAGCTCTACTGAGGGTATCAGCCAAGTAAAGATCTTTAATAGCTCTCTTGTACTTTACACTTAGACTGTATCTCTGCAGATTCAGCAACATTCGCTGTAGGCGTTTTGGAGCGGTTGCCAAGGGTTTGGCGAAGATTGGTTCCAGGGGCTTATGATCTGTCTCGATATTCACTATCTTGCAGCCGTAGACGTACGAATGAAAATGATCACACGCAAAGACAATTGCAAGAAGTTCTTTTTCGATCTGAGCGTAACGCGTCTCAGCAAGTGTGAGCGCTCGTGAAGCATACGCTACTGGTTATCCCTTCTGATTCAATGATTAATGTATGTTCCTTTCATGGCAGCACGAATTTTAATCGCTCTTCATTTTATCATCATTTTTAGCTTAGTTAACCATCTTTTAGCTTATAAAATGGTATAAGCCCACTCCTTTCAATCTCGGAATCAGTTGTGTAGTGGCAAATATCCATCATATCGCGGCAGAAGAGCTGGCAGACAAGTTAAAGAACGAGAGCTTTCTTGTCAACATCAAATTGAAGTCATTCTACCCGGATCAGTGAACCGTGGAATATATTACTTGACGGCCAAGGTTTCTTGTCACAACCGGCAGTATAATATATGTCAACATCGATTTCAGACCAACTTTACTCACTACCATAAAACTTCTGGTGCTTGGAGATTTTGTAGAAGACATAAATCTGTAAACTACGGGAACTTATTAAATATTCAAATTGTCACCTCTTCTTCATCTGAAGTTAGCCCCTGTGGGACCTCCGTGCAATTTGTGCCTTCCATTCTTTTATCCAACCCAATGTTGCTCGAGCCAAAGATCGACGAAATTGCTCACGCGATTACTTTTATGGACGCCGAACTAGCTCTTTTTACTGAGACATGGTTAAATAGCTCCGTTCCTGATGAGCCGTTAATATAAATGGCTATCAGATCTTCTGACGTGATCGCGTGGGCTGGCAACACGGCGGTGTGTGTTTGTACGTTAAATCCTCCATCAAGTGCTCGGTTCTAACCGATTATCTGGATCCTGACCATGAAGTCCTCTGGGCGGACCTAAGGCTGAGCCGTCTACCGCGTGGTTTTTTGAATATAATTGTGGGCGTGATCTATCAGTACCCTGACACCGATGACGCAGCGATGAAGGAATATTTGATATCTTCACTTGTGTCCTTAGAAGCTTCCTACCCTAACTGTGCCTTTATCTTGGCTGGCGATTTTAATAGAACTTTTCTTCCTTTGGCTCAGTCAGCGGTTAAATCATTTAATTTGAACCCTACTGTGAACTTTCCTACTAGGGGTGACAGGACTCTGGATCAGATTTTCATGAACTTAAGTGACTACTACTCTGCTCCAACTCGCCTTCCGCCTTTCGGTCTCTCTGACCACGTGACCATCTACATGGGCCCAGGGGCACGCAGTGCCTCGAAACCCAAGCATAAGATTATCAAGTCGAGAGACAAGCGCCCTAGCAAAGTTAACAGTCTTGGGCGTTTTCTGTTAAAGGTTCCTTGGTCTAGTTTATTGTCGTCCGATCAGTCATGCGCGGGAAAGCTGTTGTTGCTAACCGAAGTTATTAATTACGGTTTGGACACAATCATGCCAGTTCATACCATTAAAATTCATGAGATCGTCCTTGGGTGTCATCACAGCTCAAACAGCTCATTACCCGTCGCCAAAAGGCCTTTACTTCCGGAAATCTGCCTCTATTCAAGATCCTTAGAAATAAAGTTAATCGTGAGCGCAAGCGCTGTCGTAAAGTGTATTATGAGAACAAGGTAAAGGACTTGCATGATTCAAAGCCACGCAATTGGTGGAGAGAGGTTAAACAGCTTTGCGGGTCCGCCAAATCATCATCAGAGTGTGACCTGACTTCCATTTTTCACCCCTACCTTGTGTGTGACAAATCTACCCTCGCTAACAAAATCAACCAGGCGTTCGTCAGTGTCATGGATGATTACTCTCCCTTAACTGAATCCGTGCGCGTGGATACGAATGGTTATCAGCCCATCATAGTCACTGAGCATTCTGTGTGGCGCAAACTTTGTGAAATCAGTTGTGCACGCTCCAGTGGGCCAGATAATCTCCCGAACTGGATACTAAGGGGATATGCTGATATTCTGGCGGCTCCAGTTGCAAATATCCTCAATGCCTCTTTCTCTGAATGCAAGGTTCCAAGAGCTTGGAAGATTGCAGACGTTCCACCTCTCCCTAAAACCACCACTGTCAATGACATCAATAAAGACAATAGACCTGTTTCTCTGACTTCCACCTTGTCCAAGGTTGCAGAGGGTTTTATCATTGACGAGGACCTGAAGCCTGTATTGTTATGGATCGTCGATCTCTCCCAGTTTGGATTCATCCCGGGGTCATGCACCACATTTGCTCTAATTTCCATGTTCCATCATT
>JAOBRB020298626.1:0-11116 GCA_027575285.2 Zoanthus pulchellus | reverse complement strand
CTTATATGGGTTAGAGAAAGCCAAATAATCGTTTTCATACAAAAAATTGTTCAAAATGGCAAAACCTCCCAGTAGTCTGAGGGTTAAGGAGTAATTTGTCACCCATGATATTATAGTTGTTATTTGCCAGTCAGGATTCATTTTAGCAAAAATTTGCTCACCATTGGTGAGTGAACATTGAGTGAATTTTAATCCCTGAAAAACAGCAACTCCTAACTTTTGTAACTTTTCTCATATATTTTACAGCAATTTTTGTAATAAACAAAAGAGCAATTATGAAATGAATTCTCTTACATTTAGTCATATTTCTACCTATGACTCGTCACAACACCCAGTATTTCCAGTATGGTAAGTGTTTCATTTTAAATTTCCTTCTTTTTTATTTATTTGAACAATAATCATTGTTCAGGCGCATGGATATGCCATGAAAGGACATGAAACATTTCACGGGCGTTAATATGCCATGAATATGTAATTAGTCAATATATATTTATATATGTATTGAGAATATTTTTTCATGGGCATTAATTAACCATTAAAATGTCGTTGGAGAACATCGATGCGATGACAGCCTCAATGTACTAGTCATCTTGAGGGCATCAATATGCCATGAAAAATTTTGATCCACCTTTTTTATAGGCATTAATATGCCATGAATAGGCCATTAACTTTTTCATAATGCCATGAATACTTGTCATATTAATGGAAAAATCATGGTATTTTAATTGGGCCATGAATTTAGCAGGCCATTAAAAAACCATGAAAAACAAGAAATGAAAACACCTCTCAATCTATTTCATGGGTTTTTTAGTGCCATTAAAAAAACACCATGGAGGGGAATTCAAGGCATTTTCAGGGGTACTTCAGAGGGTTGTATGGCACCTAAGACTTTTTAATGGCCATAAGAAATTCCATATTAAGGGCATTTAATGGGTTTTTTCCATGCCATTTTAATGGGGTTTAAATAGATTTTTAATGGCTTGTATACCTTGGAAATTCCATGAAAATACCATTAAAAACCTTTTAATTTCCTGTGAATTTACCATGAATAATTTCACAGGATTTTCATGGGTTTTCAGTAAGTAGTGGAAGGAAGTAGTTAACAATTTTTCCTAGTTAGAAGGTAACATTAAATTTCTTGATGGCTTAGGAAAAAGTAGGCCAACTAAATTAAAAACTCAAAAAATACATCACTAAGCCATCTTATGAAAAAGCTTGTACTCTAACGGGAGGGACTCCGTATATCATAAGAAAGGAATGATCTTTGAATATTTTCAGTAATAGCTATCAATAATAAAAATAACAACAATGATTAAAAATTATTTAATGTCAATTGCGAAGGAAGTGGTTAACAGTTTTTCCCAGTTAAAAGGTTACATTAAATTGCTGGATGGCTTAAATCTTGGTGTGAAAGTTAAATTCAAAGAGAAAGGAAACCTGAAGTAACCAGTGAATAACCTTTGCGCCAGTGCTCAAAGCTGAAACTGTTTTGGTCGCCATGCTGACTATTTTAAATAATGGGCAACCAAAACTGTCAGAACGATCGCCAATTTGCAGATCTTCTTTCTCGTAATTGGGCGGACGTGGTTAGTGCATTTGGTAAGATCTCTGCCTTCCAACCACGAGGTCTTCAATTCAATCCCGGCACTTTGCCGAGATTCGAATGTTGGTATGACCTTCTTTTCCATCTAAGCCAACTCAGCTTTCCATCCTTCAGGGCAGTAGTTAGATGAGTACCAGCGTCTGCTGGGAGCTAACCGGAGATGGATTAGTGTCTCGTCCAAGTGGAGTCAAAGATTCTCGTCCTAATTCTGACATCTTTATAGCCATGGCACCCAATATAGTGGCTTCAAGTTACCCACAAACATGTTTGTGCTAGTTCAGGTTCAATATGATTTTAAACTGGTTCATTTTATTTTGATACATACAGTACAATATTTCTTGCACTGGAACAAGTTGTCTTAAACTGGTACAATCTGACATTATAAAAGAGATTTTATTTTGGGAAGTCATAAATATAACAGGAACTTGGTTTTTTAGGATGGGGGTAACTAAATAACCTTCACCTACTCACCCACCTACCCACCCACCTACTCACCCACCACTACTATCTACTTACCTCTCCTTTTATTTTCTTCTTGCTCTTACCATCTTATACTTAAACAATTTTTTCCCCTTTTATTTTTTAATTTGGAACATACCAAGATTTGAACAGTACAGACTTTTGGATTTGTTTGGATCTGTAGTCCTGCTTCATCCCCACTTGACCGCGCAAGCAACCATAACTAGCATACTAATTTTTCAAGGTATCACCGACTAGTTATTGGTCTGAGACAGATAAGAGAAAAATAAACTGGTTTGAAATAAAAACAAACTGGTTTGTACAAGTTCAAGAAAACTTATACCTGTGCAAGAAATACTGCACTGGATCAAAATAAATTTTGAACCAGTTCAAAATCATATTGATCCTGAACTACAACATATACCTGAGTTCATCCAACTTTTAAGCATTGTGCTTTTACCATTAATTACTTATGTTTTCCTTAAGCTTCACAGACCTGTAGCTTTGTCTCTGCTTCAACAATTTTCTCATCTAGTTTTGCAACTTGAGGAATTTCTTCTAAATTCACATCATCCATGTTTATTTCACCTGAAGGGAAATTATTTTTTATGTTTTGTTTCTCTCTTTCCCCAGAGTGCAGATTAAAATAATCATTTGAGCCACTGCTTTTTAAAAACACTATCCCAACTTACAACTACTTATTTCTAAAAGAAATTGAATGCTATGACTGCACTATTTTGTTGTAGGACAATATTTACTACATAAAATTATACTTTTGAATTCGAACCACTGATTGCAAGTATTGTACATGTGTACTAAATTCTAGTGATATTCTTGATAAGGTATGGATGTGAACTGCTGCTCAATTGTATCACATACATGTTTATTGATGTGACATCCAAAGATTACACTGGGTTCTGAATAGGCTATTTGCTTCGCTCATTCAAATAAATTACTTCTGTTCATTTCAAACTGTATGTACTATACAATACAGTACATAACACAACATTTGGTGCAATGTGTTACTTTTCCCCTTCCTCTGATAAGTAATAATAATAGCAAATAATAATAGCACTTTATTTAGTTCTTAATTACAATTTCATCTAAAAAAGTATACACTCAGATAAATAGATAAAAGTTCTAATGGTATAAGCATCTATTTAAAAACACATTTTTAAAACGGTCAGTCTTAATTTTAGGTAAAATAAAATCACGGCTTCTAGACCTTAAGATTCTAGTTCGTTTTGGAGGTAGTGTTTAACAGACTATTAGTCTAAGCCTTACCACAACAGCAGCAACAATGGCTGCATTAAAAAAAATTCATCGATATTGATTAAGAATGTACCAAAAATGGATGAAAGGCCACATGTGCTTTTATTATTAAACTGAAACCGGCTGCCTTTAAAAGTTAAAATTAGGCATAAGTTACTGTAGGATGATTTTGACTAAAAAGTTAAGAATATTCATCATGAAACGAAAAAAGACCATTCTTTTAAAAAAGTGTGTAGTATCCCATCCAGGGGGAGTCAGAATCTCATCCACTTAACACTACAGAAACCGGAGATAAGCACCGGTCCCATGGGCCACTACTAAAGCCGATATAAGGATATACAGTAGCAAGAGTGAAAACAAGCACTCATAAATAACTAGTATTATCATAACGGTACAGTAACTAGTTATGTGAATTTCTTAATGTTTACAAAACCAAATAACTTTGTTTTCATTTGTTTGCAAACTCATACAGTAATATCAATTATAAATGATAAATTACAGACCGAGTCTAATACAAAAATGATGTACTGTAAGTGACTTTGTATGAAAAGTGAAATTCTCCCAAGGGTTTTAAAGACATAATAGGGAAATGAAGAGAGAGACAAGAACTTGATCAAAAGTCACTTACAGTATGTATGTTGTTTTGCACTAAACCCAAGTCAATTATCAAAATACTGGCCATACAGCACTTACCATTCAAAATATCCTCAATATTTTCCTTCCTTTCTGGCACCTCCATAGCAATCTTTGAGTCTCCATTAACAAGTTTCTGTAATGCAGCAGAGGTGGCTGACCTTTGCCACAAAACTGAATCTCCACTAGAATCTACCTGTGACTTATAACTTGGCACTTCAGAAGTCAGATTTACTTCTTCTGAAGATAACGATTTCCTTCTTTGAGGCACAAATGGTTTTGGCTTTATAGACCGGGGTAGAGTTGCACTCTTAAATTCACTTTGTTGAGTGTTTGTGTACTTGGTAGGTGATAGAGATAATGAAGTGATAGGTTGGGCTTCATTGTTTTTTAACAATGAGATATTGGCAGACTTAGTTCTTGGCCTAATAGAAGTTGGTTTATTTGGGACAGGGGGTGCTCTCCGTTTTAAAGAGGCAGGCAAATTACTAACTTCTGTTGCTGCATAGCTACAGCCTTCAGTTTTATAACTCTTTACATTTGGAAGAGGTACTAATGGTGTTGCTGTTAAATTGGTAGAGCTATCAAAAATATTCTCGTCAAGCAAGGATACTTCCTTCTTACTTGAATGTGTAGAATCACTACCCAAATATCTTACAATTGATGGCTTGGAAAATAGTTTCTGAGAAAACTGTTTTTCACAAGCAGAATCTACACTTGATTCTGTTGAGCTTGTAGAACTTGATGATGACAACGAAGGAACTGAAGTTCTTTCATCCAATGATAACTTTTTTTTGTTAGGTAATGCATAAATTGGGCTAAATGATGAGCTTAATTCCGACTCATTGTTTGCAGAACCCTGCTGGTTTTGGAAAAGCATCTCTGCATTTTTAGAAATATGAAACTGCAATTCTTGACTATTAAGAATTTTTTTATCAACTTCTTTTCTTGAATTTGAATTAGAGCTTTTAAAAACTGGAACAACACAATGTTTTGAATCTGATGATGAAATTTCTTTTGTATTTGTCTGTACATTGTTGGCATTTTCTTGCTCCATTGAAGAAACATTTTCAAATGGAAAATGTGAAGACTGTGCTTCATGTTTTCCATTTGAATTGCCAGAACTTGGTACAATAAATTTAACTGGGCTAAACTTACTAGACTTCTTAAATGGCTGTGCATAGATCGCTGAAGGAGATGTAGGTGACATTAATTCTTGCTCTCTATTATATTTTGAGTATGAGTTACAAAAATCTTGAGACGATTCCTGTGAAACCCACAGTTCAGAACTAACTGTTGAATCACTAACGCAAGCAGAAGTTCCTGTTTCAGCAGGCTGCAATACAGCAGTAGAGTCCTCATCAAAAGAAGAATCAAGCACTGACCTTGATATTTTCATTTGGGTGTTGTTCTGAATACATTTATCATTACTATTTTTGTTATAACTGTTGTTCATAGTTATCCCATTTTGAAGTTTCCCATTAGTTCTATCAACACAAGATGTTACTGCACAGTGTAACAAGTTCCCTGGTGTTTTCCTTTCTTTACTAACAGTATGTGCAGTGTCCACTGGCTCTAAATATGCTAATGGACACATTCCTGAATTTCCATATTTATTTCTTGCCTCCACCCAGTGCTTATCTTCTACCCTAATAATATCTAGAATATCGCCTTCATTAAGTTCAATATCTCCCTGATGTATTGCCGTAAAGTGATATAAAGCTCTTGCCTTGTCATTTGCTTTCCATTCTTTCATTTTAACAGCTGCAACCGTAGTGTTGTGTTTTGTATGTGTTTGCCTTTCTGCAGCAGCTTCATCGTCAGTTAGCAACTGCTCTGCTTTCAAGTCAATTTCAATCTCAACAAAGCTAGCAGGAAAAAGACCAATGCGGCCATCTAACTCACCCTCCATCCACTGAGAACCAGCCCTTTTTCTCAGCAGTATAAGATCTCCCTCCTTAAATGTAAGTTCTTTTTCTTTTTCACCCACAAAAGGGTATATTGCTCTTGCACACGGCATAGCTACTTCAGTGTCTCTTTCAGGGAATGGAATTAAAACTGTAACATAACTTTTGGGAAAATAACCAGTCTTTTTATTGAAAGATCCTTCAAACCAATCATCATCAACATCTTTTAATAAGATAATGATTGAATCTTTAGGAAAACTTAGCTCACCTTGATGCCGGCCTTCAAAGTCATAAATAGCTTGTGCACAAGGTAGCTGTTGATTTAGAGCTTCGCTAAGCTTGTCTGCAACTTCATCATATTCTGCAGAATAACTGACATCGCTCACATACAATGATGGGAGAATTCCCATTTTGCCTTTTAATTCCCCATGTAACCAATGACTATCAAGCTCTGAAAGAATTCTTATTTGATCACCTTTGAAAAAACTCAGCTCTCTCTCACTGTTGCCAATATAATCTTGTTGTGCCCTCACAATCTTACAGGCTGACAGATCCAGTTTTTCTGTGTACAACACTGGAAATAACCCTTTTCTGGTTTCTATCATCCCTTCATACCAATCTCTGTTTGTCTCTTGCGTAACGATGATCACATCTCCTTTGACAAATGACAGCTCCCCAATATTGCTTGCATTAAAGTCATATAGGGCTCTCACCATACAGCCAGCCATCCTCAATAAACATAATTAATCTGTAAAGAAAAATAACAATGTTGATAATAATAGAAATTTCATAAAAGTATACAGAATAATATACTCAAATATGCTCAGTTTCATTGTAGGGCTAAAATCTATGCCCCGCCAACCCAGACCCCCCCCTCCACACCCAAAAAATACCCCCAAACAATCATGAAAAAGCATACTCCTATATTTTCAAGCAGTGAAATATGAAAATGCATGACATGTAGCCTATAAAGTCTAAAAGTAATTTGTATTCTCTCTAAATCATCGAGTTCTATTTCACATAGTGTGCAGTCTAATGCTGCTAAATCAATGCAAATAATATCCAACCTTTTGAAGTCATCCTGAGTTCATTTCCAAGGATGTTATTTATTAATAAGTTTAATTCAAAGACTTATTTTTATGTTAAAATAAGACCTTGAATTCATCTTGAATAAAATCCTTGGAAATGAAGTCAGGATGACTTTGAAGCATTGAATGTTGGTGTTGGTTTTTATTCTTAAAGTTGAAAATGATAATAATTACAGATACATACCATGAAGCACAGTGTCTTGATATCTAAACAGAGATAACTAGAATGCTGCTGAAAAAATACACAGTTACCTTTCATCAGTAGGATGCCTAAACTGTGCAAAGCATCATTTCTGTGTCGGGGCCAACTTAATTATGCTTACAGTTTCATAGCGTATAATTATAGTAAAGTTAGGTTCTGGATATTGTTTAGTTTGTATGATTAAGTAATAGTAGGCCCCAATACAGAAATTTTACATTTATGTCTTTCAAAGGAGATAATAAAATGGATTTAAAAATCAATTCTTAAAGAAAAATATAACACTTATTGCTGTGAGCGAGCGAACAGTGAAATAAATGCTTCAAAGAATTCTGGGTAAAGCAATGTACTAGAGATGCGATAGGTTCTGTCTGTACCTAGACCTCATTCTCATGTTGACATCCCACTTGCCACTGTTCTGACATTTGCAATAGTTATTCATTTTGTGTTCCGTTGATTACAAGTAATCGAAGCTTGGAGTTTTGGAAAATCGTTAAAGTTGTCAGTGTTTTGGGGCTTGTTGTGAGTAGTTTGAGATTGTTTTAAGCTGTATGAAAATTTGTGAAGATGGCAATTCATTCATCGAGAAAGATATAAGCTGATGGACAGCAAGAAAAGACAATAGCTAAAGTAATTCATACTTCAAGCATGCAGTTTATTTTACTCAATTGAATAATCGAGTTTCTTATACGATTTCTTATTTTCAAAATTAATATAAATCGTATTAAGGCAAAATACACTGGGTTGTCATGACATTTACAGTACCTTGCATCTTAACTAGCTATTTTAAGCAGAATGCTTGATCGAGTAGTCACATTGAAAAAGTAAGAAATTCACATCAAAACAATAAGAGTTTAAAATTAGATTGGTTTTTCGCTTCTGGGAAAGTTTCCTGATGCACGTTAAACTGCAGCAACTTCTCCATATATAGTGAGATGGATTGTGATCAAATTAACAAAGTATTTACTTTCCAACCAAAAGTTGAAAAAGTTTTGAAAAAGCAAGCACTTTTAATAAATTGCTTTTGAGACTGAGTATCCAGTGCGCTTGCCTGCAGTTTGTTTTTGAATTAAAAAACTAGTTTTGGAATACTTTGTATTCGAACAATAATTCTTGGTTTGATACAAGCATGCACTTTGTTTTCTTAATGTTTGAATTTTAAGGAAATAAAGGGGAATAACTGGTAATGAGTATTGATAATTCATAAACATTTGAAAGTTAATAAAAAATGTACTCGATATTTATTTATTTCTATCTCCTTATATAGGCTTATCATCTCTGCTTGAAGGCAGCATTTAATTACCTTTTAGGTATACTAGTTACTCCTAGTATTAGCATGTCTGGTGATTAGAATTCCGATATATGTAAACGATTAATGTAATACAGAACCGGAATTCAAGAGCGGAAGTCAGCTAATATTATGGGAAGGGTAGATAACGATCTTTAATTTCCTAAATTTCCTATGACGGTGTAAAACCATAAAAATCCTAATTTAACATTTCAGGAGGATGTAAATTAAATATTGTCCATTAATTGTTTACTTGTATTTCTACTCATTAAAACCAGAGCATTCGAAACCCTTCAACATCGCATGACTAATTCATTTTGTGATAAACACAAGGTAAATAAATGACAATTATTACGTTCCCACCTTGAAAAGATCTTTCATTCTTGCACTGGTTTCCTGCTTTCTTCCAGAATCGAATAATATCCATTTTTTAGAAGTTAACTCTCAAATCTTTTCAAAGAAAACACAAAAAATGATTCCATATTACTACCAAATTCTGTTTTTACTCACTCGTTAACAAAACCACTGCGAATCTTGCGCATGACAAAAGTGCTAACCTGCGGGCGCGTAAGGGTGATCAGCGGTTGATTTTGCCACTGTTAAGGTACATAATTTCGCGGATATTTAATTTCGCGGTTTTGGCGAGGCAATATTTCGCGGGGTTTAATTTTCGCGATTTCAATAGACAAATATGAAAACAGGGCATTAAATTTCGCGATTGAAGCGTTCTCAACTTCATTTTATTTTCCAAAGGTCTTAACTGTTTAAAGTTTCTAGATAACGCCGATAACTGGAACACCGCAAAACACATATTTGAAAATCAACGTTAAAAATATATGTATTACAACGTGAAAACGCAGTGGTTCGCGGCAACGTTCATAAAGGTGACGGAAGTTTATTGGCCAAAAAAATATTGTGCACTTAAGGCACTAAGCGAAATGCTGCTCGTACTTGAAGAAAAATTTATTATTAGAGTTTAATACAGTTTAACGATAACAATGCATGCATTAGATATTATTCGTTACGATGGCTTTTGTTTATATCTAATGGTTTTGGGTATTTTGCCTATGTGATACTAAATAAATGTTTCATCTGATGGTGTTCATTACAAATCTTCAAAGGGATCTTCTGGTGGAAGTTCCTTCCCATCAATGACTTCACTGATGCCAGTCTAGATAGAACCCAGTTAATATTTTGCGTTTTGTTGATAAATATCCTGTAAATTTTGTTGCCATTACGAATAAATCATTTTTTTCTACAGTTTGAATTTTTTGTATGGGTATTAAATTTCGCGTGTTTAACTTTCGCAAAAATTTTTTTTCGCGGGTCTTTAATTTCGCGATATTTTTACAATCGCGAAAAACGCGAAATTAAAGACCCGCGAAATTAAGTACCAATAAGGTAGTTAGAAAGTACGGTGTCACAGCGTTTTGTGTTCCCCCGAACACCGGGCACTAGTGCAGTGTGTTCCCCCTATGTTTGTTCCACCTAGAACGCACATAGGAGGAAAAATAGAATGTTTGTAAAATAGAACGTTTAACTACGTTACGTGTTCCCAGCCTTGTTAAAATAAGATTTCCGGGAAATTTCACTGTTTTAAAATGAATGAGTCTTGTTACGATGACAAAGCAATTGATCCTTCCGATTCTAAAAAGTGTTATGTAGAAACATTTTTCAACAACGATCAGATGCTCGATGATAAAGGCCCGTACTTTGGTTCACTGGAAATGGAAGGAACTCCCTGCCATCAAACTCAAAGGTGAACAAGATAAAAAGATTATATTTACGAATGGGAATGCCATGCATCAAATTATGGAGACCATAAAGGCATAATGTGGAAGCTCTAGACAATGAATCAAATGAAGGATACTTTTGACCAGAACTAAAGTATTACTAAGTAAAACACAATTTTCATTGTAATGAAGTTAGAATAATTTCTTGGCTCGACTATAGAATAGGCACAACTGTCGCTAATTACAAAATTTCTTCTACGCATTCGTTTTTTTTAATATAAATAACAGGAATAAATTAACGACTGTAACGTGAAATCTAGTGATTAATTTCTGTCAAGGCCACTTAAAACAAAATAGTGGGTAGTCGCTTTTTTGAGCAAAAAGTATTCGTAATATAATATAACTAAGCAAATAAACTTCCACCTATCATATTTCTTTCTGTTTTATTGTGTTCCGAAATGATTCCGAAATCAACACGAAGCACTGAAATGTTCACTGACATGAAACGAACAAACATGGGGAAACACACAACACTAGTGCCTAGGGTTCGGGGGTACAGGTAACACGGGGAAACACACAACACTAGTGCCTAGCGTTCGGGGGAACAGATAACACGGGGGAACACAAAACGCCGCTACGGTGGCCCACAAGTGCAATACACAAAACCAAAACTTGGAACACAGAAGCAAAACTTGGAACAGAAAAATAAACTAGAGTCAGAAAAAAATTGAACAGAACAAAATTTTGAACAGAAAAGTAAAACTTCGAAGAGAAATATAAAGCTTCGAATAGAAACATAAAATTTCGAACAGAAAAATAAAATTTCGAACAAAAAAATAAAACTTCGACTGCGGCCGTCACAAGAAACTGTGGGCTCACAAGTTATAATTTCCCGCGCTTTTTGTATACACGTGAGAGAGTCCGTGATGGACTC
>JAOBRB020298515.1:0-11116 GCA_027575285.2 Zoanthus pulchellus | reverse complement strand
GATAGAAATATCTGATCACAGAATAACGTGACCGGCGTATAAGTCGAGGTCAATTTTTCGCCTATATTTTACGGGCCAAGAAACTCGACTTATACGCTGAGAAATATGGTACAGAAAACACAAGTGACGCATGACATATTCCACGGTATCCCACTCGAAACCATTGCATAACTACTATTTACTGGATTACAAAATGGGAGATATTTACTGTAAGAACCAAAATGAGCAGGTGATAAAGCAAAAAGCAAAAGTCTTCCACGAAAAGCATGAGAGTTAATTTGCATTAATGCGAATAGTAAAGCTGGAGAGCATTAAGTAATAGAAGGGCAGTGTGATGTTTATTAGATCAATTACGGTATCATATTAGAAGCTAAATATAAAGGTTAAGGAAAATGAGGCTGAGATGGTTTGGTAAAGACATGTACACTGTAAAATACAGGGATCATAATAATTGAATTCTTAGGAGAGCAAACTGGAAGTGGAAGACAGAAGGCCAGTTGGTGGACCAAAGAAATCCTGGAGTAACACAGTGGACGAAGATAGAAGAAGAAGCTCAGCTTTAGAAAAAAAATCCTTGAAGACAGCTGGCTCATAAGGTTTAAATTTGGTCACCAGTGCATAATAATACCTTGAAATGGTGGTTGTCAGACTGGCAACCACAAGTGAAAAGCTAGTCACAATAATCTGTAAATAATCTCGGCACTAATTTGTATAATTATAAATAATAAATTCTAACTTCTGTTACAAACCAAAAAAATCTGAGCACATGATGTGTATCGAACCCACAACCTTCCGAACACCGGGAGGATGCTCTATCCACTGAGCTACAAGGACTCTTACAGTAGGAGAGTGAGGTCATTTGTTATGTTCTTATATAGAATCGTGAACAGAATCATCGTCATAATTCAATATTCGCCATAGGCACCATTTCACGGACAGCACAACAATCTGTCAATAACGAATGACCTTGCTCTCCTAAGCGTCCTTGTAGCTCAGTGGATAGAGCATCTGCCCGGTGTTCGGAAGGTTGTGGGTACAATTCCCATCATGGGCTTAGACTTTTTTCTGACTATAATTGTTGGTTTGTAACAGAAGTTAGAATTTATTATTGAAAAGTTAGTCACCAGCAGACCAAGTTATTAGTCGCATTGGCAACCTGTCAGGTTGCAATGTCAAGCCCTGAAAAGAAAACACTCGAGGCTATGAATATTACAGACAGAGACCCACTGCACTTGTCTAATAAACTGAAACAATTAGGAGAATCAATATTTGTAAGTCAACCTGCAACTACAGCAATCAAAAAAATACATCAACTCATCAAATTATTTTGAACAGCTTTTCAAAGTTTTGGGGTTGGTACAGTATCTACATTTATTTCTCCCAGCTTCTTCAAAAGTGGCAATTCACATTGTAATTTGGCCATATCTAAGAACTACCATTTTTGGCAGCAAATCCTATTTCTACACAGTCAAGTATAAGTTTTATCAATTCTCCAACTAAAGCTGTTGCGGCTAGAACTGCTGTGCAGTTGGCTTATTTGCTACAGGAACAACCAACACTTTGAGTGATTCTAATGGAATGACAAGAGATTTATCCTGTAAAAGTGGGTTTGAAGTGCTTAGCAAAGAGGAACATTCCATGGACAAAACATCTGATTGACAAGTGGCAAAGTTGAATTAAAGGTTTTGTGTTGCTGTTGTATTGCTTGATGCTCTATGCATGGGCATTTGTAAAACCTGGATCGGATCATCCGATCTGATCATTGGATTGGATCATAGGATTGGATCATTGGATCAGATCATTGGAGTGAATTATTGGATTGGATCACAATATCGGATCACCGAGTTAAAAAAGAAACTCATGAAATATACATTTCAGAAAATGAAGAATCAAAACATCAATGGGAATCTAAAATAGAGAATATTAAAGAATTTAAAAATACAATAAATTGTGGAGCTACTGTAGGTTAAAGAGGTTTTGCTTTTTGTCACATATTGTACTAACAATGTTAATGTTTTGAAAACAGTCAAAAATGCTCAATTTAATTTGTTCTTTTAAGATTAAAATCTTCATTTTTCGTCAGCTTTGTCCTTCC
Organism: Zoanthus pulchellus; assembly: GCA_027575285.2. Classification (NCBI taxonomy): domain Eukaryota; kingdom Metazoa; phylum Cnidaria; class Anthozoa; order Zoantharia; family Zoanthidae; genus Zoanthus; species Zoanthus pulchellus. Next base: position 9,021 of record JAOBRB020298515.1, on the reverse strand, counting down.
CATTCTAAGGGAGGTAGGTTTTAATGTGTTTAAAATTCTGCTGTTGTTTTTACAGTTCTGAGGTGTTCTTTCATGAATATATAAACAAGGTTCCGCAGTAAGAAACTAAACTACGTTTTTTTGAGCTTCTGTCATAAATACAACATTTATTCATCACTACCCAACTATATGTATATATAAATTATACATGTAAAAGACTTTAAGATTGACTCATCGTTTATTGCTACAGGTTCTTAATTTTCAAATTAAATAATCAAAGTATATATATATATATATTATACCGACCGAATTTGTCGTTTTATATCTCGTTTTTTATCTACTGGATAGGACATTTTATCCTTTTTCTACTCCATATGACACCTGAAGAGGAATAGTCGAACTATTCGAAAATTTGTGATTTTAATAAAGACTGCAATGAACCATTTGCCTGTTCGTGTTTGGTACTCCGACTTTTTATATAAACTTCTTTTGGCCAACACAAGCATCTTCTGAGATCCAGGTTATGGTGATTTTGCCATTTTGTTGTTGTACGTTTGCGAAAGGACATACCTTTTATTTGTGTATATATATTTATATTGTATATTCGCACGCTGAAGAGTGTAGCAATGCTACACGAAACAGCGCTGTAGCGAGAAATGAGTCGAAATTGATTTAAACGTTTTATTATAATATATATATATATATACATATTATATAAGCAGGATTTAAACCAATTTTATTTTTATTTTCCAATCTGCATCTGCCATACTCTGTATGAGAATATCTATTAATTAATACGAGATCTAGAATTTACAGTTATTGTAACTTGACTTCTGTAAGCAGCAATTAGTATTGCAAAACCTCAAAAAGTACAATCTACTATGTGGTTTAATATATCGCCTTGATTGCAATCAGAGACGCAATTTTACAAAAAAAGTGAATTATGGAAAGTTAAAATCCTCTTTCACATTTGAAAATCAACGATTTAGAGTATGAAAACTGATTCTGACGTCTAACTTAAACAAGATGAATGTCACCAAATATTGATTGGGGAATAAGGAAATGACCTGTACTGGAGGAGTGACCTCAGCTGACCAACAAACTGTCAATTGTTAAGGATATTAATTGCTAATTAACTTTTTACAATATATATAAAATATATACAAAAATCAGAAGTCAACTAGCCGCTGTTCATCCAATGCAAATACCTTATTGTGTTAAAAAGAGTCAATCCCCCAAAAACAAATTTGCTCATTCAAAATATAATACTCAAACTTCCAGTTTTCTAACAATTAAAAACCGCAAAATATTCAGAAATCAAAGCATTTGATCAAATAGGAAACTGTAAAAATGTACTCTAGTGCATATCTCAATTTAGGCAATAAAGGAGAAATCACGTATAACAACTTTCAACGCTCTCCTTCATAAAACATGAAAAAATTCACAATAAAATTAATGGAATTGAAAAAAATTACTAATCATTAATGTTACCTATTGTTCATTCATTCGAACGGTTCAATTTTGATCTCTGTTAAAATGCTGATATGTACCACACACAGTGCATTCAAAAATATTTTACAATAACCAAGGTTAAAAAGGCTCTTCCCCTTCCCAAAGTATTTTTTCTGATATTTCAGTTTTAGTTTTTTTTCTTTTTTTTTGAGCTATCCGGTGATCCAATCCAATGATCCGATCCAATGATCTGATCCAATGATCTGATCCAATGATCTGGTCCAATGATTTGATCCGATGATCCGATCTGATGATCCGATCCAATGATCCGATTTGATGATCCAATCCGATGGTCCGATCTGATGATCCGATCCAGATTTTACAAACGCCCAAAATTTTTAAAAAATGTGGTGGTTTTGAGTAATTATTAGTCAATTCTTATACTTTAATATCTAAGTAAAATGTCTTTGATCCGTGGCTATGAACATTATTCAAAGAACTTCATGTAGTTTAGTGTTTGCTGGTACCGTACTAAAATTTATGCAGGAAAAACCTAATTATAATCAGGAATCCGTTGCTCCCCAATCCTTATCATAAATAAGACGTCTTCTTGAGAACAAAAAATTTTCATTACAGCTAAACATTTAATTAGTTGGAACTTTAATGTGTTTGTAATAACCTGAAGTTGCTGTAAATTAAAATTAGAACGTTTAGAAAAATATGTAATCGTTTCGAGTTTTAGCAAAGACGAAAACCAAAATGGCGGAATGCAAAGTTTGGTCAAAAGTTGCTATAACAACAAGAAAATTAAGAATTCGCACACTTACCAGCTACAGGCTGAAAATGATGTTGATCTTCATCATCTAAAACGTCTTCAACGCTAAAACAGGGTGGAAAGTTATCACTATCTTCTTTTTCCAGCAGTTCGTAATCGTTTCCGTCGCCATTTTGGTCGCTTAAGTTAACCGTTGCCTCAAAAGTTTCATCGTTAATTTCGTTTTCTTTTCCATTAGATTCTATTTTCGTTCGCAAAAACTTTTCATCCAAATGCTTACTTCTCGTTTCCTCGTCAGAAGGCTTATTCTGTCCTTCTGATGAAAGACGAACACGCTTTGAAGAAATGGCTTTTTCGTTTTGCTCGTCCGCCATTTTGAATTATTTTGAGTACTAGTCCCAAAGAATGCGTAACATTTTGTACTCGGTCAAGCACAGGTAACCCAGGCAAAAATTAGTGTGAATATTTAAAAAATAGTCCCGCAATACGTGCGTGTAGATACTGCGTTCTTGTTTCCACTGCACTGGTATATGAATACGGTGCTGTTTAGTATGTACAGCTATTTTAGAAAAGGTTTTTGCAAAGCCGAGTTTTCGGTAAACATGAGTCATGCCTCATGGGTCAAGTTATGAGTCAGGTCAGCAGTAAGACAAAATAAATTCACAAAGTTACTCACTTGAAGTTTCGACGACCACAACAAATTCTAGTCACTCCGGAATATTATATTCTTTTGGCGAAATATGAGATAAAACAAATTCACGAAATTATTCGCATGAAATTTCAACAACAACATTAAATTTCTAGTCATTCCAGAATATTTGTCGGCGAAACATGAGACAGAATAAATTCACAAAGTACTCACATGAAGTTTCAACGACATCAATGTAAAATTCTTAGTCACTCCAGAATATTTGCGAAACTTTTTACAGTCAATTTTTTTTTATGGAAACAGATCGCACTTTTACGGAAAGTGGTCAGTGAATCCGTTTGTTACACTAGTATTTATGTATTTGACACAAAAAGACGTACTACCAGATTCAAAGTAAGAAAAGCTCTAAACAATGAGTATGTTTGTGTCTTTGTAACCTGTAAAGTCTATCGAAATTGAATTCTTATCCAATTTACTACCGGCATTATCGTGCTCCAACAAAATCGATCCCAAGATAACAGTCCATTTTATTGGAGTTTACATGACGAACTGACATAAAATCGACTCTATCCATCAAAACGATAGCGTTCGGCGCAAATGTTTTTTGGGATCAGTTTTTGAATTTACCTGGTAACCGTTCGCTAGTTCGGTGGAACCACACGCGGGTGAAATTTTGATTATTTTACCCGGGAAATATAATTATTCGTCTGTCGTCGAAGCTTCTCTAAGTCGCGTTTTGTCAAGTGCGTTTTTGCAAAGTTTTTCTAAGCTGTCAGATTGCTTTTCAAAGTTTGCAAAATGAAACAATTATGATTTCAAAAGGTACACTAAATCTAGGCAACACTTGTTATCTGAACAGCATGCTGCAGTCTATATTTGCGATCGATTCTTTTCACCGTGATCTTGTGTCCCTAATAATAATATACTAATAAATAATTAAATATTCAATAAAATATTCAGGTTCAAGTAAAAGTGATGAGAATGATGAATGTTTTTCTAGGAATCAGATAAACCAGAGAACTTTGTTTTCAGTGAGAAAAGACACCAACATTGATATCAAATAGAATAGCCAATCGTTTTCAGTAGAGAATATAAACATGGTTTACTGCGAGTAGGCGGAAGGCTCGATGCATTCTACCAAACAAAAACCATGTTTCTGAACTGATAGTTCATTATTATCATTATCAAGGAAGAGTCTTCACCCACGGCTCGATACGAAGTAATGGCTATTGGATCCTTGGAGGTAATAGACTTACAAACAGTATCATTAGCAAGTGCATCAAGTGCATGAAGGCAAGAGGCGAACGTCAGATGCAGCAGATGGCAGAGCTTCCAGTTGAGCGCGTAACTTTAGCACCCCCGTTCAGCTATGTTGGTCTGGATGTATTTGGTCCCTGGCAAGTCTGTGATAGGCGTACGAGAGGAGGTCTGGCCCAAGGTAAACGTTGGGCAGTTCTTTTTACGTGCATGGGGGCACGGGCAATTCACATCGAAGTAATAGAGTCCATGGATAGTTCAAGTTTTATAAACGCCTTTAGGCGATTTTTGGCAATTCGGGGCCCAGCGTTACAACTACGATCTGACTGTGGTACAAACTTCACAGGTGCTGTCCACGAGTTACAAGGGGTGATAAAATCATCGGACATCAGCACTGTCCAAAAATATCTTTTAAACGAAGGTTGCGAGTAGGTTTTTAACCCACCACATGCTTCGCACACAGGTGGAGCATGGGAACGAATGATCGGTGTGGCCAGAAGAATACTGGAAAGTATGTTGCAGAATATATCCAAAGCACACCTCACTCACGAAGTTCTAACCACATGGATGGCAGACGTCACCGCTATCGTCAATGCGAGACCTCTGGTACCCGTCTCAACCGATCCTAATGCACCAGAGGTACTAACGCCAGCCATGCTGTTGACTCAGAAAAGTCAACCTTTGAAACCTTGCGCCGGTGAATTCAACGCTGACTGTCTTTACGGCAAACAGTGGAAGGGAGTGCGACATCTGGCCAACATCTTCTGGTCAAGATGGCGAAAAGAGTACTTACCTCTCCTCCAGCCTGGAGGAACCCGCAACTCAACCTAAAGAAAGGTGATGTAGTACTACTGCGTGACAAGGAAGAGCCGAGGAACAAATGGCCTCTGGTGCGCATTCAAAGCGACCACGATGGCAAACGGTGTGGAAGGTGACGGTTATGACTGCCCGAGACGGAGTGAGGAACGTGTACAGGAGACTACGGAGGTGGTCTTGCTAATCAAGGCAGACAACTAAAGGACTACTGCAAGAACTGATTACTTGAATGTGATTATATGTATTCTGCCGAGAAGGCAAATAACTCTAGATTAATATTGTATTTAAGTAATTTCCTTTATTATCTATTTGAAATTATTTTACATAGACATGTTAAAGATGTATTCTTATTAATGTGGTATCTCGCAACTACCAGGCGAGGAGTGTTCCGTCACAGCGTGATTTACTGTATTTAGAATGTACAATTGACAGATTTGACATTTCCCTTTGTTTAGTTTTCTTTACTGTAATAGTAGATGTTTATCAACTCGTGGCAATCTGAACTCGATCCTTCACGTACAGCCACATGTTTTACGCTTGTAAGATTATTTCTTTTTTACCAATAAAAATCGCTTAGACTTTCAAGTGAGAGGTTATACTGCCGTCTGAGGCCCGTCCTGCAGCGGAACAGTGTTTACTCAAGATCGTTATTGTTCAATAATTAAAAGAACTTCCACTTATTGTTAGAAATGGCTGCTATTTTTCTCGTTTGCGTTCGGCATGAATCACGTTTTACAATATATTTTAGAGGGTGGACATTTATTATCTAGCACAAACAAGTAGTACTATGAATAAAGCACAAATTTGTAGGTTTTAACTTGATTTCTTACAATATGTAAAACATATATGATTTCTATGAAAAATCATAAGTAACACATGTAATGAAATAATGAGTACAACAATTAACTGTTATTTCAGAAACAAGTATTCTGCTGTTTTAAGTCCACTTGCGCAAGCTTTGGCGCATTCAAGAATAATATTTTTATGACAATGCTGAACAACCAATTTATCCCAATGACAATGTCTCTTGAAGTGTTTCACTAGCGAGGTACGGTGCAGTTTGACCTGAGCAATTGTGAGCTACATTGCAGTATACAGTTCGAATTTATTACTTCGATATCGAAAAACAATTCGTCATTTTCCGATTACTTTTAAAGACCGTCTACTTATCTTTACAAAGGGACCAGAAGACTTTGTTGTACATAGAGATTGTGATAGTTTTCACTCACGCTATCATCTGTAAAGAAAACACATCTTTAATTTCGTAAACCCCATTTTTTACATTATTAGAACATGCTTTCTCCACACCCGACCATTTCAAATAAATATCTAACTTAATAAATATACCTGCAATATAGAAATGTTTCCCTTAAAAGTAGTCTTCATTGTCCGTGTCATATTAAATATAAAGTTTTCCTTGCGGCGGGACGCGAAGCAAGACTCACTTTAAGGCTTGGTCACACATCCATGTGTGGTTACCAGGCAAATTCGGGAACTAGCTGATCCCGGCAAAAAAAATTTGCACTAGCGTATAGCTACTCGCTCATGCGCAGTAGCTACAAAAACATTATTTGTATCAGAATCAACTGTACATGACATGTAACCAAAAGTAAAAACGCATCAAATTTTAAATAAAAATCAGTTATTAAGATTTGGTCTCACATCGAGGGTCTGATCTGCAGGTTTCAAGTTTCTTCAGCTTGAAGGTGGAGTGCACTTTTGGCCTAAAATGCAGGTCGTGTTATATTACGTCGATCACGGGGTATGACCAAGAAGGCCAACCTCGTACCCAGGGTCATTCACTACTACGTCAGTGAAATGACCCTGAGTACGAGGTTGCAAGAAGGCAAGGGGACGCGGTCAGACACTCGCAAAAGATTGGTTTCGAAGGCAGTCGTGCATGTACGAGGTATTAAAAAGAGCGAAAACGTATTAACGTTTTAAACATTAGTCCTTGGTCTGAGTAATAAAAATAATAAATTACAATAAAAAAGAGAAACAAAATTAAAACATCGATGACTTCGTTGAGGCTAGAAAAAAAGCGAATTAGGGGTTCTTGCGAGTGGTTTGTTGGTAACTAAGTACTATAATATTTGGAAATACAACTTTTAACTATTATTTAAAAACAATATAGTAGTTATCTACAAACCACCTTTGCAAGACCTACAAACCATCTTTGCAAGATCCCCAATCCGCTCGCAGGAAGAACAAAACAATTTTCATCAAACAACTTTTAAGCTTTAAGGTATGTCTACTTCCAAATTACAATTTGTTTGATTCTTTACGATCGACAGCAAAAATTAGGATTTTTCTCACACAATTACAAAGTTTTATACAATTTTGAAAATGTCATTAGTAATCAGTAGCACACAAACCGAGCTTGGATTACATGTGTATTAACTAGTACTAACTACTAGGTCCCGGAGCGTTACATATCAATTTCTCCACGAAAAACGTTTGGCGACGTTTCTTTTTCAACCCCCCACCCCTCCTGAGAGACGACTTAATCGATGTTGTTTCTTAAATTTAACTCGATATCCACTCTTTTATATTTAAGAAATAAAACATTTTTTCTGTGCCTTCATCGCGCTATGAAAACCGAGGCGCACGTTTGGGAGAATTTGAGAGCTGATCAGTTAAGCACGAGACGCAGTCGAGTGCTTCACTGATCTGCTCTCGAGAGAATTCCCCAAACGTGTGCCGAGGTTTTCATAGCGCTATGGAGGCACAGAAAAAATGTATTAGTTCTTTTATAAAATATTTATTCCATTTTCAGGACTCTGAGAAAGAGAATTACAACCGCATTGCTATTTGTGTTTATTTCATGATCATTTTACAAAATCTCCTTACGAGGACAGCTAATACGTCATTTCTATACTTCATTGGCCCATGAAAACACACCTCTCGGCCAATAGAAACCACTGTACTATCTTAAATACTTTATAAATATAAATGCCTAATAAACTCAGGACTATAAAGGGCAATTCGGTATATTAAGAGTACGTAACGCATAATGTACATGATTTATTAGGGAGCTTAAGCAACTACGACGGGAACGTCAGGGATGGCGCCTCCAAAAATCACCTTTCTGGTTTGTTCAATTTTTTTTGTACGGGTCATTAAAGTTTGGTTCATTTGCTTCACGCTTTGTGAGTAGAAAAGCAACGATTTAATGTTTTTACATGAAGCTAAATAAATATGAAGAAAACTTTTGCTGTTACATCTACTTAGACTCGACAACTCTAAAAAAGGTCTTTTCACGATGTAATTTTAGCGACAACTCCAGGCACGTGCTCCGCTCGCTGCATTCCAACGTGCAGTTATTGTAGACGTCCTCATTGCTTAAGGTCCCAAATATTACTGACTTGCTTTTGATTCAATCGATTCTAAATTATTTTGCGCATGCTGGACGCCGCAGTCAAATCGATGTTTTTTCAAACCTGATCAATCCAAGTAATGTTCTGAAATGCACAAAATAATGATAAAAATGAGTCTACAGTGTTATGCTATTTAGTTTCTCTCTTGAAAATTCTATACAATCAGTATCTTTGTTCATGCGATTGTTCGTGCTTGCACGTAAACTCCTTTCCAGGTTCAGTTGAGGTGACCTTGGGTTCCCTGTGCCGACAGTATAGGCATATATATATGTCTCGCCCGCTCGTCTTGGATTAGAAGCTGTATATAGGACATTCCTCGCATCTTCGTAACGCTTTGGTAGCAACCGAAGGTTGGCTCTCGTAATCATCTTCGACGCCATAAGATGTAACCTTGCACATTTCCAAAAAATTAGTTCTAATAATACCAGGATATCCTACAGCTTCATATAAATTATACATTCAAGCCTCTCGACTAAATGTCTTATTAAATTCTTTTTCTCGACTTGGGGCAAGGTTGTGGAATGCTATTCCGTATTTAATAAGGAATAAAAGAAAATATTGTTTTAAGAAAGACATTAAGAATGCACTTTTATCAATGATAAGGACTTTGGAGTCCTATATTGATGTCCACCAAGCAACAGAAATCCTTCCGAATTATTTTATTTTTTAGCTTGAACTGACTGTTGCATGTTTTCCTCTTCTCTTTATTATATTTA
>JAOBRB020298338.1:0-11118 GCA_027575285.2 Zoanthus pulchellus | reverse complement strand
GCAATGGTTAGAGCAATGTGTGGTGCAAAACTAATGGAGAAAAAGAAGACAGGGGACCTAATGGAGATGTTGGGATTCAAGGAAACAGTGGTTCAGATGGCAAAGAAAATGGAGAGAGAATAAATGGTATGGGCATGTGTTAAGGAGGGATGAAGGGCATGTTTTGAGAAAAAGTATTGGAGATTGAAGTAAAGTCGAAGAGGAAACGAGGACGGCCAAGGAAGTGAGGGAGAGCACAGTGTTGGCTTGAAGAAGGAGGATGCAATGAAACGAGCGAGATGGAGAGTGAGAGTTGTAAAAATTACTGCCAGAGTGGGGTAAATGCGGCCACCCCCATTTACGGGGATAAACCCCGTTCAAAATTGGATTGATTATCATTATTATTATTATTTTTATGTTAATAAAAAAATTGTAAAATTTACTTTACGGTTAATTAATGCTTAAACTTTAGTTTATCAAGAAGAGACATAAATTTACCAAGCTTAACAGCTGTGTAGAGCGCATTGAAACCTTTCCAACTTAGACTGTTAGGATGACTCTTGAATACAATGCGCATGCGTTGACCTGATGAATAATAAGGTTTGTAACGTTGCTCCTGATCTCCGACAGAAGAACAAGCACGTTTAATGAGATCATCTGATAAGGATGGCCCATCTCGTAACTCAACAAAGTCACCCCCTATGCAAGTTGGGTCTTGATTGAATGCGAGTTCAAAATCAGTGAAAGTCAACTTAACAATGTGTCCAAGAGAAGCTGATATAATCCATTCACAATTCAAGCCAGCTGAATAGGAGTTTGGATAACCAGGACTTGACAGCTTATAATTGACAAATGGTTTGGCCGTTAACATTGTGCCGATTGATGAGCACGCTGAAATAAGAAAAAAAATGCAGTTTTAGACCCGTTTTTAAAACAAATAGATTTCGTAATAGTTTTATTATTTATAATACCCTTAAGCTAAATGTTTCATTCCCTTTAAAATTTAAATTTTCAGTCTCTTTTGAATGTAATATAGTTTTATAGTTAACAATTATTACTCGAGCCTGAATGGGCTCTGAGTCAATAGCCCATCAGGCTGAAGGTCTTATGGGCTATTGACTCAGAGACCATAAGGGCGACTAAAATCCAACTAGTTGGTCAAAACATTATCGAGACAAAACATCTTTCGCTAGTTAAAGCTATTGTTTTGGTTTTCAAGCCGGCGCTTTTCGCTACTAGTGGGCTATAACAAATAGCCTAGTACTTAGTAGCTCAACCAATCAGAACGCAGCATTGATAATAAACTACAAGTTGGATTTTACTAATTATGCAATAGCCTTCGTTCGGTATATCTGGAAGCGAGTTGAAGGGAGAGAGCGGCGAGTCATCAAAACGAGGCTCACAAGAATAGAAATTCGCGGGAAAACCCAGGTGCCAAACTTACAGAGTTAATAAGGCGGATTTCCCCTATTTCCTCTTTGGATTCGCAGCATAAAATCATGGGTTTTTTTTACTGTGCTGTCGCACTGTGTAAGAATAGCTCTGTCAATACTCAAAACAAGTCATTCCATGCACTTCCTGTTGATGAAAAGAGAAGAAAAAGCTGGAAGACTTTTTGCCGACGGGCCGATACAAAGTTTAATGATACAAAACTGTTTTGTTTGTTCCTTGCATTTTTTTTTCTGATGAATACAAGAAAACACTCACTAACATTAAAAGACTTAAGCCTACCGCAAAGCCAAGCATTTCTGTTCCGGAAAAAGGCCAAGAAAACCCGAGTGAGCGAGATATATCCGAGCCACTAAGCGTCGATGCGTATCTGCAGTTGAAACGATCAGTTCAGCCAAAGGTAAGAAGAGTACTCGTACATTATTCCATATGCAAGCAAGTAAATCTAAAGAGGAATTGAAAAATACCATTCTTTAAGATCATCCTTACAGCTGCAGTAGTAACATAAGAGATAAAGTGGACAATGAACTACCTCACAGTCAGGAGAAAATAGTTCAAAGTGATCTCACGGGTGAGAAAATCGACTGCATCATGGAAGAACTACGGCAAGCTCAAGCCGAATGAAAGAACAAGAAATCATTAAAGCGAAAGCTTCTCCACGAAGATGTGGCCAAAAAAGATACTTGCGTCAATATCTACAATGGAATTCAAACCCTGCAATGCTTCATGGCTTTAGTTAATTTTCAAAAAAACAAGGTGGACATAAAAAGTATCAGCGATCAACTACTATCAAAATGCCTGGGAGAAAGCGAACTTTAACCCTGTTGGAGGAGATTGTTCTGACACTAGTAAGGGCTTGTTTGGGTTTCCTGCGAACTCAGTTATCACATCTATTTGCAGTTAAAGAACCACAAGTGTCAAAGATATTTGAAACATTACTTTTCTAGCCCATCAGCTGAGCCCACAAGACAGCAATTATGGGACAATTTTCCTGAGTTTTAAACAATTCCCAAACACTTCAGTTATAATTGATTGCACAGAAGTTTTCATTGACAAACCAACACTGCAATCAACACAGAAATCTACACGGAGCGTGTACAAGTCATAGTAGGTTCAAAACCAACAGGAATATTCTGCTTTTGATCTAATTTCTGGGCTGGAGGAACAAGTGACAGAAAAACAACTCAAGGTAGTGGGTTTTTGGATATGCTACAAAAGAGAGATGAAGTGATGGCTGACAAATGCTTCGATATACTAAACTTGTTAGTAAAAAAGAAGGTTTACCTCAACATACCTCCATTTATGCAAAAGGTAAATATCTGATGATCATAATAATAACCTGATACATGGGGGTAGAGACTCAATAGTGGGGTAGGGTAGAGACTCCCTAGTGGGGTGGGGGTAGAGACTCCCTAGTGGGGTAGGGTAGAGACTCCCTAGTGGGGTAGGGTATACTTAGTCTAATACATTTTCTTTTCCATCAGGTATGTCATCTGGTTTAGGATCATACAAGTTTTAAGTATTGTGGAGATTAATATTGTTTTGATTTCATACCATATTTTTCTTTTAAAAGCTTTAGATCTTTGAGTTGAATAGATGACTTATTGCTGGTTTTTTTCCTAATCCAGACACACTTTTTTGAGGTGCAACTTTCACCCCGGTTTTCCCTAAGAGTAGCTTTTATATCAAATAATGCCACAGCTAAATGTTGACATCCAGTATCGATTCTAACAGAGAAGATGAGGCAATAGATTAAAATTTGAGCAAGAAATGATATAGTCACTGGAAATCCAAAACTTACCCTCTAAGGCAATTAAAATGTCCAGAACACACACTGCTATTCATTCTCATAATAATCCCTCCATTATAAACTTTCTTTCCATCTTGTGTTTTACTTTTTCCAGTTGGTTTAGCTTTGAATTTAAATATTGAATATCCTGAATGCTTTGAAAGGGGGTGAACATTTAGATCACCAATCTTGCCATCAGCATAAATAATTGATGAATTTGTAAACTTTTGAAAGCTTCAAGTGATTCCTTGTCATAACCCTTTTTGTAAGTAACTAAGATATGTATATAAATCACCAAATGTTAACTTTGGGGCACTAGCAAAATTATGAGTCCAGCCAGTACCAAGACAAGAGGATTAGGCAACTGCACTCCACCTTCGACTGCAAGTTTCCAATATATGGTCTCCTCTGAAGATTCATCTGGCTTTAAATCTTGTATTTTCATTGCTTTTGTATTTCTACAATTAACTCAAGTAGTTATGCTTTTCTTTTGTTTGAGTATTGAATGTCTCATTTACAAAGAAATTCTAGACGTTCTGACATTTTTACCTGCAAAAGATCATCATCATCTGCCATCTTAAAAATTATATTCCTATAATGAGCCTTATAATGTTTTGATGACTAGCCCCAGTATTCATTCACCTCACTTCCAAAATTATAAAATGTAGGCTATCGATAATGTCTTATTTAACTTATATTGTAAATATTAGTATAGTTCTACCTGTGGGTTACAATGCTTTTATAATAAACCATCTATTTATCTATTTATGTATCTATCTGTGTATCTGTCAGTCTCTCTGTCTGTCTGTCAGTCTTTCTATCTATCTAAATAAAATAAAAAGAATGAAAACAGTTTATCATGTATATGAAAAAATGGCATATGATAAGTATTTGCATAGCTTTGCTCTCAAAGAATTACTGAAAAATACGGTGCTTATTTGATGAAAGTCAAGTTATACCACGAGTGTGAAGCAGAAATGGTATTAGCTCACTTTCATCAAATACAAGTGGTATCTTTTATTAATTTTTTGAGAGCAACTTAGGTGGTATTTCCTTTTAATATCATATCTACATAAAATACTTGATTCTTTACAATGAAAATCATTTTGCGCTGGATTATAACAAAAGTCAAGAATTGTAGAAAATGTACACATGCCGCAAAGACCTCTGGGATAGATACATGCAATTAATTAATAGTTCATGTAGTATTACTTAACTGCATGAGATTGAATAAAAATATAATTTTTGGGATTGAATACAAAATAATATAATTTTATATATTTATATGTTTGTAAGAGCAAAATTGTATCCGACCGTATCAGCAATTCAGAGAAATCTGTGACTGGTGTAAATAAACAAAATTAGTTAATTAATTAATTAATTTATTTATTCATTTATTTAATTTATACTCATGTTGCAAAGTTGAATACAAACTAAATATTAGTCACTGTAGTTAGCTAATAAAACATTTCTGTACACAAACCTGTAGCTGATGCATCCATGGTTTCAACAAACAGGATAATCACTAAATACACATAAATTACAAAATCAGATACTGCAGATAAATTAGTACATATCCCTAACAGCCCTTGAACATAAGGCAAAAAGAAATCATATTTCGTAGTACTTAGCCATATTCAGATGAATCAGTTAATGAATATTTCTTTAGTAAACTTGTGTAAACAAATACAAATGTGGCTACTGAGAATTTTTATGGTGCTTGGAATGAAGTGCTATACAAAGACTCCTTATTGTTGGAAACAAAGTTAGTTGAAATTCTAATAATGATGCATATGACAGTTACCATAAAGGTTTTAATGTTGACTGGGTATCTATCAAGCATCGATTGATGTCCTTAAAATGTCATTTGTTCATAGGTACAACTATGGAAAATGTTTTCATAATTTTTTTTAACCAACTACAATTATAACATGTTAGAACATAATATAACCTTAGACACTTGATAGGTAATAATAATTTATCATGAAAAAAGGTTTCTGCATATTATATTTAAGTATATAAAGCTCTAACTACAAATATATTTTGAGACTTCAATCATTGCAGGGGCAGATACAGGGGGTGAATTGGGTGAATTTTCACCCCCCTTTTCTTCAATTTTCTGGTACATTCTTTGTACTTGCCACCCTTCTTCTCCTAGAGTTACTGGTAAATTCTTTGTATTATTCACCCCCCTTCCTCTAGAATTTCTGGATCCGCCACTGCACTGGTATTTAACAACTTTGTGGGTGGAGAGTTTCCTAATGAAACGTTCACTATTTGCATTATGTATTGCTCACTGCTCACAGCTTGAGCACTCTGGTGACTCCACAATGCAATCCTACAATGTGTAACCGTATATCCTGTGCCCAAGTTCAGGAGCTGCCATAAAGCCATGTTGAAATATAGGTGTTTAGCATTATACGTTGTTTCATCTTCATTTGTGATAGTACTTAAGTTTTATGAAGTAGACGTTTAAGCTACAAGGTGCTTGTGACAAATTTTATATATATAAATACATATTATTATGCATATACGCTACTTAAGATAAAAAAAGAGAGCAGAAAAATAATTTATATGGTGATTGAAGTATTAAATATCAAAAACTGTCCCATCCCTGTTCTACCTCATGCCAAAGCTTAGCATTTTATTTAATCTAAATGCATCTATGGTCTGGCTCACTGCAGCACAAATTACATCATTTATTATTGCTTCATCCTCGGCTAGCCCCCACTTAATACCCTGGGGTATTAAGCTCCCAGGGAACAGGGCCAGTCCAGGGGTAGGGATTAGACCAATAATTAAAACCCATATTAGGGCATTTGCCATGTTATACTGTCCCCAGGGTGGGGATATTTGCCGATGAAATCCAGCACGTGCATACAAATAGGGGCAAAATAAATCCAGTGCTTAGGAAGTCACAAAATTGTTCTTAAAGATCTGATTGCTGCAAAATAATACACTTTCCATGTTTCCTCTTATGGAATAAAAAATATATATACACAACTTTCCATTTAATATGCATAAAGCTTCGAGATACGTTCTTGGGATTATTTTGTGGTCATGGAAGTGTTTTAGTAACCCCCACAGATTTCTAAATGACATGATTGATCAAGTGAGGTGAAACGTGGTCAAGATAAACATTTCAATGCATTTTTACCACTTTTTTGTATTTATTGGTTGATTATTATTAAGTTTTTAAATTATTGGAAAGGCCATTAAGGTAGATAATTTCAAGGCATTTTGACCACCATTTTTGAATTTATTGGAGCCCCAACTTGAAATTTATGACCACTAAACAGGTCCCCAGGTAGGGAATTTTTACTGGATTTGATCAAATTATTCGTCCAGATTGTGGGGCTTTTGACAGAAAAATGTCTAATCCCCACCGCTGGTTAGGCCTTTCCCCTGGGGGCTTAACATTGATAGGTGCATTACATTGACAATTGCATTACTTGCCCCATCTATTATCAATTATTTAAGTTCTTTCAGCTGAGCTGTGCAGCACTAAGTAAAACCAATAAATTTCTTTTTCTGCGTCCGCTGTTTATTAAATTGGTTTCAAATAACAAAATGTATTGTCTTAGTTCACACAGAATTCGAAATACGTACATAATGTTCACAACAAGAACCTGATATTCAATAGTTGATATATTAGATGCATGCAAGTCACATTTGTTACTGATTTCAATAACTGCTACATTAATCTAATACTGATTGTACACAGGCACGTATAATACCTCAGATCGAACAGAATTTTAAAAACTGAAAACTTACTTAAAGTAAACATACTTGAACAGTCGATAAATATAAGACGAGGTTTAAATTTTAGCTTTCATTCAAAAATACTTTCGTGCCAACGATTTCCTCATCATCAGACTTACCAACAATTACAGCTACTTTTTCTTTTTGGAACTTGATCGCAAAGTAATCGCAATGCTGTTCATGTGCCATAAATGCACGTTTTTCGCTCAAAGCGAAACTGTCACTCCACAATTTTTATGTTGTCTTCTACGAGTGCTTCAATGAGCATGCATTGCGAGCTGAGATTTTATGTGGCTGAAAGGCAGTGATCGAAAAGAGAACTCGGCTATCAACAAGTTTGGCGATATTTTTGCTTTGGCGGAAAAAAACTGTTTTAAAAGTGAATGAACACTGCCGGAAAAAAAGTAACGTAAGAACTTAATCACGTAAAAAGATTGATGTTACTTGTCACGTGAAAGTAAAGAAACTTCTCACTAAAAGCTATCTGATTGGTCGGCACATGTAGTCAGTTGACCACCAGCTTTAAATTTGCGAAAATATTGCTAACTTGCAATTTGAACATGATGGCGTTGAAATCTGTGCAGTTAAATCGTGGAGGAAAATGTATCTTCTCAGTGATAGGTAGGTTTTGGGTAAAATCTCCGTTTTGGGGCATACTATGACCAAATTAATCATACAAACTAGAACGATGAAAGTTAAATGATCCTCAATACGAAAGTCAAGATTTATGTTATTTTCATTTCTACAGCATTTTTTATGTCTTCGGCTGTCATGAGTTTTGTGTTTCTTTTAAAAAAGTATTGTGTGGAATTAAATATGAACGTGCTAAATTAACGGTATATTTTTATTCATCGTCGAATCTTTCAATATTCTTCGTTTTCATGTGACGTCCTAGCCCTAGGTCTCCAAAAAATTGGCATTAAAATTTAAGTTTGAATCCTATCAACTGTATTTTTTGATATATTTAAGAAGAAAAATGATTAGAGTCATATTTCAATATTATTTTATGAAAAATTTGAATTTGCTCAATGTTCAGTTCGTTCCTTTGCAAGACGCTGATTATGTCACACATCGTAAGTCACGCACTTTTAAAAACTCTTAAAAATCTGTATATTTACGACAAACTTATGAGTTTGGTTATTATATGCCAAAAAGTGACATTTGTATAGTAAAATGTTATGAGATGTTTCAATATTATGTTCGAATTAACGGTTTGAAATTGTTGTCGGCCATGTCGAAGGATATGTCAAAGTCCAACATGACGCGGCCATACATTTTACACTAAATATTCAGAATTTTTGTTCGCTAATAAAGCCGTTAAGAATTGTTATTTTGCTCCAAAAATTATCCCGAAACTGCTGTTTTAATTGCTCTACAAACTCATGAGCTCTTTATCTTATTTGAATATTTCGAAAATTCAACGTCAGTTGAAAACAAAAAATTGTTGGGTGGAAACCTGTAATTCTTCTTTTTATGTTAGTTTGATAGATTCTGTTTTAATACTAAAGTAGTTGTTTAAGTCCGTGTCTTTGAAATAAGAGACAAAACTATTGATCTTTGTTCAGCCTTTCCCTGAAAAATATTACAGACGTGCTGAAACTCGTACGCTTGGGTTATTGGGTTAACTTAAACCATGCGTGCCGCGGCGCGTGGTTCTAGTTTTATGAGTTTTGAAAAATTATGCAAAACGCAAATTTGACACTACAAAGTAAACTTTGGTAACTCCTTTAAATTTCAGCTAAAACATGCTATTTTATCAACATCTTAACAGCAGAATACCCTGAAGCTCTTCAAATACTATATCACAAATTTATGTTCATATAATAATCTATATTTTTTCCAAGGCCTCTCACCGTGAAAAACGTATGCGTGCAGTAAATCACACGCCTTAACACGTCAGGTGTGCGATGGTGTGAAATTTTTAAATTGTAGACGTTTAGGCTGTGAACAGCATTGTCTTATTTTTACATTTTACTCTATTTGACACATTTCGAATGAAAAATGTACGAATAGCAAAGTTATAAATTATATAATATTTTTAAAGCGCTAGAGGACGCATTATCTGTACAGACGGATTGTACATCCCTCACGAAAAAGATGAGGGACGTATAAAGACGAATAAGAGCACGAAGTACCAGAGACGAACATAAAGAATATTACGTGTTGCCAAATAGAAACCAATGGAATCTGGTATTCTTGTAATACGGTCTCAGATCATCGCCTGCTTCATCTTTTGACACACAGACAAATTATTCGTCCAGACGGCGAACTATCTAATAGTCCCTCGTTGAAGACGCAATTTGAAAACAACTTCGCCAATTTGAACCTTGTTGTTTTTATAAAGTTGTTCTTATAATGCAGCGTATACTTCAGAGTTCAGTCCATTTTTGGTTGATTTTAAAAAAACTATTTCAAATCTTCTTCAACAAATTTTCATTTCTTTTGTAATTTCTGAATTTTCCACATCTACGCGTCGTATTTTCCATACCTCTTCTCAGTGTTTGGAAACATAATGAAACCCTGTCTCCATTGTTGGAAGTAATATATCAAACACGAGAGACACACTAGACAGTGTTTCATCACATTTCCAAACACCCAGAAGATAGCTGAAAATACGATGCACAGCGGAGTATTTTTTTTAACGAAATTCGAGGTTTTTTGTGATGAAATGTGATGAAACACTGTTTGATTTTTCTTCTCAATCGAAACTAAAACTGAGGAGTAAAAGAAGAAATAAAATCGTCAAAATATATGCTAATTAAGATCGCATATCCAAACCATGGTTACGGTCAGTGAATGAGCTGAATACGTGACTTACTGAACTTTGTTTAAATTTCAAGTCAACTTTAGGTAAAGAATTTGGTAGTGCGATCATATAAAGCATGCCTGGTGTGTGGCCAATCGCACGCATCAGAATCGAACCTTAATTGAATTGTGTGCGGAGACACGTGCACACCTTTCTGTGAGTGCTAAAGGCACGATTTTAATTTAGAAATGTTTTCCTAAGTTTAGATTTCCTTCCAAACAATGGGTGTTACTAAAACCGGGAACGAGGAGCGAGAAGCAAGGGGCAGGTAACAGAAGAACGGGAAAGAAGTGGTCTGGATACCAACGTCTTTTTTGAGATGACATATTGGTTGATATAAATAGATAAATGCTTAACGAAATAGTATGATGCCACGATGACATCACGTGTTAGATCAACATTTGACACTGCTATCGTGTAGCTTTTACAACATCTATCAATTGACCCAAGTTTCACAAGTTTTGGATGAATAACAAAAAAAGTTAGGGTGGGGGGTCAGATCAAATCCCCATTCCCCCACCATCATCACGTGCCTTCTCCTGTTAGTACGCAGCGCAGTCTCTCGCTCATAATTCTAAGACGTTAGTACCCAGACCTCTTGTTTCCTATTTTTCTGCTCCTCATTCCCCGTTACCGTTTTTAGAAACACCCGCAAACAATTTTTTGTCCTATAGTTATATAAAATATAAACAAAACAATGTCAAACTGTTTCGGATCAGCGCTCAACTCCAGACATGTGACACCAGAAGCTGTCAATTTGTCTGACTCTACTGATAATTAAAATGTATAATGATAAACTTTTAACAGCTGTTTTTCTATTAGAAACTTTATTTTTAATTTATTTCTAAGGGCATGTTTACACGAGAGAAGGGATGAATTTCGTACCGGGATCAGTGTCGTCCCGGGACGAAAAACATACTGTTTACATGAGCAGTTTCTTCCTGGAATGCCTGGATGAAAATGACCTCGTCTCATGCTCCCGCCCGGATAGCCTGCGAGCAGGCGAGCAGGCTCTCCTAAAGGAAATGGCCGCGAGAGAAATTGGGAGAGGGAGGAGGAAGGAGAGCCTGTACGGAAAAAACTATTGTGCTTAGAATCCCTCTCCCGCCAAGCGCTGTCAAGATTTCTTGTCAAAACATGTCAGGAATCTGTATATTTTCCCTCACGAATGTTCCCACCATAAAACAAACTAATTAAAACAATTGAATATCCGGTAAATCTGGCAATAATTTGAAGCCACACATTTCTCGCTGGCATGTGCAGTCGATCAGCCACAGAACACAAATTTGCCCCATTGCATCATGGGGAAACCCCGGATATTTTGCACAGGGAA
>JAOBRB020298258.1:0-11121 GCA_027575285.2 Zoanthus pulchellus | reverse complement strand
TGTGGTTTATCGGCACAATAAACCACAGTTTTTCAACCAATCACAGCGCGCGTACTATTTTGGTTATTTTATAACATTTAATAATCGTTTCGTTCTTTTCGAGTAATTAGAACTTAAATTAATGCAGCTCAATGTATTTCTGAGAAGTGCATATCTTCAATGTGTCTTCGAGATGTCATGGAGTTTGAAAGCCTAGGTGTCTATGTATTAGAAATCTTTTGTAAAATTGAATATATGCCAATATGGATATCTGTAATCCTTTAAATATCTTAAATTCGATTAAGAATGAACTTTGACCTTTAGCAACCCGTTATATGAAAAAGCCATTACCCTAAAGTGAACTTCAATGAATTTCTGCACGGTGCTCACTGACTGATAAGAAAATTCCATAAGTTTTTCATGGTAAAATAACTATTTTTTGGCTGGTCAAAACCCAAACTCCCTCTTGCAAAAAGCATATCAAGTAACTACGCCATCAAAGCAATTGCATAGTTTTTCAGCTTTTCAATCAAAATAACATGAAAAAAGCAGAAAAAGTCCTAAAATTTAGTCTAAATAAAATGTTATTCTTCTGCAAGTTTAATTGTTTGTTTTCATAACTACTTAAAATTAACTGTTTTTCCTCAGCTATCACTTTTGTTATAAACAAAAATAACTCATGAAACAAATTTAACACTTTTATTTGTTACTCATTTTACATTTCTGAGACAAAAACTAGTTTAATGTTATGTAGTCGTAGGCAAGTGCTTAGAATATCAGATGAAACTTATTATTAGTTAGGATTTAGCTTATAAGAATTGCATCTCAGGTTTTGCACGAGCTTGGCTGCGCTCTTTACGATTGTGGTGCAGGCACTTCTGCAACGTAGATTCGAGATACAGAATTCCAACCGGTGTGGGCATCTGCATTAACATATCCATGGCAGTTACCAACCCAGAAACCAATTCGCACAACACCTTTGGCATGACTTAAACAATGGCCCTCAATGTGACGCACACGGTGAGGATCTTGTGTGCCTTTACCTTTCCGAATGTAGAGAAGTCCGTCGATGGCTAGTGGCTTGCTGCACTCGACGCCATTGAAAGTAAAATACCAGCGTTTGCAGCAGTGGTCACAGTTGTAGACCCGAAAAGCTCCGTTCCAATACACGTGAAGAGCAGTGTAGTTAAACGCTTTGGTGAAGATGCATTCCTAGATTTTTTTAAAAAAAAACAACTGGTTGGATAAATAATCTAAAAATGTCATCCGATGATAAAAGTCTTCAAGGGAATCTGGAAAATTTAGCCAAGAGACTTTAAATGCCGATATTTAGAGTTCCTTCATTGGAGGTAGAATCACCAGGATTTAGATTTATTATTTCATTCACGGGAATTTATATCTCATTCACAGGAAACTGGATTTTATTCCTCAGAATCTGAGTTTCCGTCACTAAAATCCTTAGAAGCTAGAATTCTGGTAACGGGAATTTGGATTCCAGTTACGGGTTTCTATATTTCAGAAAAAATAATTTCGAAATTAACTAAGCAGTTGGAATCTTGAATTAGTGCATAATAAACTGTTAATATATGAAGCCGGGGTAACTGTGAAATTCAGACTACGGTTGCCATGGAAACCAACAAGATGCCACCTGACATATTTAATTAGAAGTATACTAGTTAATTATTGCGCGTTTCATGTGAATTAGTTGAATACTTTTGAAAATAGAAGGTAGGAGGTCCGATTGTCACCCCCCATCCCTTTCATGCCTTCCTGTAACTTTGTTTTCTTCATGCATTTTAGGGTTAACTAAGCAGCTGTTGGAATCTTAAATCAGTGCATAAGAAGCTGTTAATTAACACATGAATTCGGAGTTACTGTGAAATTCAGGCCGATTACCTTTTGCAGAGCGAAGCGTAAAAATTTGTTTTAACAAAGCAAAAGTAGATGAAAAACTCTAATAATTACTGCAGGAGGTTTGTGGTTGGCAAAAATTGTTCAACAAAAATTGTCGATAACATGCACAGAAACGCTCTAAAAGATCTTTTTGGTTTTTTGCGAAGCCAAAAAACCTATTGATTATAGAGGAAATGTTTGTGCCGACAAAAGCTTTTTTACTATTAAAAAGAATTCGGAGCCTCTAACGGGAATCAAATCTATAACCTTCTGATTATTATAGCTAGAGAGTTGTGCAATTTCTCGTTAGCGAGTTGTGAAATTTTCGTCCCCAGAGTCCATTGTTTTTCTTAGCAGGCGGCGACTGGACTCCAGTCCTACGCTTGACCGTAAAGCTCTGGCAACAAGAATGGAGGGAAGGATGGAAGGGGGAATCCCAGGTTAGAGAAAACAAAGATGGCTATTACCAGCTCTTTGGAAGCATACTTCTTGGAGTTTGGTAATCGCTTGGAAAAGGTACAGTCCTGTCAAGATAAACCTTTATCACAATACCTTGAAAGACATTTTGAAAGTTACTCAAAATCTTACTGACCATAATTTCGAAAGTAGAGCAAGTACTGATTATTGAAATGTCTTCCTTGTTGCGACAGTTATACAACTACTTGTTTGAATTGTATGAGCATTTATGCGATGAAATTGAGAAACAGCACAGAGAGTTTGATAGCATGGAATCAAACTATTAGCCTGTGAAAGAGAAAACATTTGGACGGCCGTGATTTATTGACATTCTAGGGAGAAATTGAACAACTCGCTTCGAGAAATTGGACAACTCGATTTTGTAAAATTGCACAACTCGTTAGCGAGAAAGACAAAACAATTAAACATGTGATTTGAAACTTGTTTCCACATTATTGTTCTCGTTCATTAATTTATGTAACTCAATTGTACACAAGTGTAACTGAGCTATTTCAATATATTTCTCGGACGTATTAGTTTGTATTTCAACAATTGAATGGGAATTTTGATCACTTTTGGAGGTAACGGCTTTAACGGGAATCCCCTTACGGAACTAAAAAGTGTTTTTTAATTTCTTCTGAGAAAATGAAGCTTGTGTTAACAGGAACATTTTTTATAGTTTATTCCAAGATGAAGATATCTCATACTACTATACATCGAATGTATCAACGAAAGGTTTCGGTGCCACATCTATAATTTTTGTATTTCTAAGCTGTAAAAGTAAAACCTAATGATGCACTGCTAATAGTTGAAAATGTTTCCATGAATATATATGATGGAGTTGAACTGGCATGTCATCTCGTAGGGTTAATGTATGTGGTGTAATTTTAACTTTTTATGAAATGTTAACTTTAATGTACTCTGTTATATCACCCCATAACTTTTACTTACTTTGATGAGTCCGCTGTCTTTCCCGTCATTGATATTCTTCCAAACACATTCTTTCCAACTGTATTGGAATCCTGGGCCAGGGGGGCCTGGTGGTCCTGTCGCACCTTGCTTACCTGATGGTCCCACTGGACCGGTTACCCCACGTTCCCCTTTAGCACCTGGATTTCCATAAATTCCTGGGGTTCCATTGAAACCATTATGTCCCGGTAACCCATTTCTTCCTGGAATACCAGGTCTTCCTGGATAACCGGCACTACATGATCCACATGATCCGCAAGAAACCTAAAAACCCAAGTAGAGGTTAATGACAACATGTTGATTAGTATTAAAAAGGAAAAAGACATCGTCAGCACGTAATATATTCATTGTTAAGGCTCGTGCGCCACCTATAAAATTTTATTGATTTGGTTGCCGAATGCTTTTTTTAGTAATTGTAGCTTTAATGGTTCCACTGCTATTCAAAATGAACTAAATTTTGAATCAAAACTTTTCATTCCGTTTCATTGATGAATCCTGAGACGCCTGCATGGATCCACTATCTCGAGTTCTTCATTGAATTTCAACTGAGCTTTAAACTGAAGTGTTGATCACAATAAGTTATCGTGGTCACTCTTTTCAGGAATCGTCAAATCTAGAAACAAGTGGTTGTCAGTAGTGTGGATTCAATAACATATAACTATTCATTAAACACCTTGTATCGTCACAGTAAGCACATTTAAACAACATCAACATCTCCACAATAGTTTGTTTCAGCATACAGCCACTTGTCATCCTTCGGTCAAATGGTGTCGTTACGAATTCAATGCAGGAATGAAGTAAAAAAATCGAGTGAGTGAGCAAAAAAAGAATCTTAGTTAAGATTTGACGCGTGGGCATTGTCTTAAAAATATTTAGCGGTAAGTAAGTAAGTTAGAAAGTTAGTAGATAAGTAAGTAAGTGGTTTGTTAATGATTTAAAATTTGCAGCCATAGGCTGAATTACAGTAGATTTTACAAATACAATTCAATAAAACACTATTTCTATATAAAATACAAAACTAAAATAAAGTTATTTACAGTATCAAAACTGTTTACTTTCCAAGCGTTTAGATGAATTGCACAAAATAAAAATGCGATTTGACTTTAAGGGTCGGGCACAGTTCACCTTGGGAAGGAGACTGCAACACATGGTCTTTATTGCAGACAATGTCACTAAAAAGCCGCTCTGTCAATGCCCCGCCTCGGTCATGCGTCCTTGCCAAACCGGAAGATTCCAGGGCAGCCGCTTATGTTTTCTCAGGAAGGATAATGCACAAAGCTCGCTTCTGAAGCCTTTCTAGATCATCACTTAAATACTTTGACACGGAGTTATGGTACACTTGAAGAGCGTATTAGAAAACTTTCTTATACAGGTTTTGCAAATATTAATTAATTTCTTGGTAGCAATCTTTGCAATAAAGCTTAGAAGAAACATTTTGGACTGACTCTGATGTATGAACGTTCCACTTAAGGTCACAAGAAATATTAAGACCCAACAGCTTAGCATGTGACACGACATCAATAGGTTTGCCGTTGATGGTTATGACTCAAAATCATATTTGGTTTTAGCAAAGCTAATGCGCACTTCTTTGCATTTAGCTTGATTGAGTTGGAATTTGTCAACTTGGGTCTTGCTGGCAAATTCATGGAGGCTGAATTTGCTTTTGTCGACGAATTCCGCCATGACTGTATCGTCAACGAACTTCCACAGGTGCATGTGACACGACATCAATAGCTAGGTTTGCCGTTGATGGTTATGGCTCAAAATCGCATTTGGTTTTAGCAAAGCTAATGCGCACTTCTTTGCATTTAGCTTCATTGAGTTGCATGGAATCTGTCATCTTGGCATTTTCTGGCAAATCAATGGACGCTGGATTCGTTTCTATCGACGAATTCTGCCATGACCGTATCATCAACGAACTTCCACAGGTCTAAATCTTCTACATCTAAGTCATTAATCATTACAAAGAACAACCATGGGCCCAGTTTAGTCCCCTGGAATACAACGGCACCCACAGATCCCCAAATAGATTAGCAAGCATGGGCCAACTTTACTATCTGTTTTCGGTTGGAAAGAAAGTCGATGATCCAGTGCAAGGTTCCTGGGGGGTATTTGGTACTGAAGGTGGTCGATCAGATCAAAATTAATGCTTTCTTGAAGTCAAACATTACTAACCTAAAATTCGAACTGTTTCTTTCTGTGTGTTTCTTCCACGTGTGTAACATAATTATTAGAACGAGTTTAGAATTGACCCAAATTGATTGCTATCGATTCTCTCGAGTACAGCTGGCTTCACACAACCCTCTAAACTATAATCTTCCGCAACCTTAAATATAATGGCTGTGACCGAAATTGGTCTTCAATGATTGTTAATATCTTTAATTGCTTTCTGTTTTAGCACTGGGACAATGTCTGCCTTCTTCCACGACTGAGAGAGATGGCCCTCGCAGTAAGAGTAGTTCAGGATATTTCTTATAGGTTCTGCAAAAAGGTCGGCATTTTCTTTGAGTAGCCAGGCTGGTATCCCATCAGAGCCTTGCACTTTAGACGAGTTTAGCGTGGAGAGTATTTTGAATACGGAATGAACACTTACGACTAATTCAGGAGCGGTTTTATGCAATTCGAGCAAATGATGGAGTTAAAACTGAAGTCTGGCGGTAAAGGTGAGAAGGAATTCATCGACGAAGAGAAAGCTTGATTGATGGTGTGTGCAAGATCACTGGTTGACGCGTCAGGACCGTCGTCAATATGACGCAGTTGTCTGAATTCAAGGGTTTTCTCCTTCTCTGAGTTATTTGCACCTGATGGGTGGTACGCAGTTCCAGCGATTATATTGTTGATGCCCCTTGGGATGCACGACTGTTTGAGTTCAATCCACAATACTTCAAAGGATAGGTCCAATAGGTGTTCCAGCACCAAAAACTTGGGTAGAATTCTTAATAAACATACATACCCCACCATTTATTTGTTCATTCCTGTCTCGGCGGACCAAGTTATACCCAGATATTGATACCACACTATCGTTAATATGACTTTGGAGCCAAGTTTCTGTGAAGCAGGCGAGATTCAAACTTGCATATTGAATGATATGTTGAACTTCATCTATTTTTGGCGACAAGGACATTAAGTTGAAATAGGGAAGTTTGGCAAAAACAGGTTTTTTGATCCCTTCATTGGAATAGGACCGATAGGGCTTGATAAACATACAATTTGCAGGGTTGTGGTTACGATTAGTTTTGTCATTTCAGTTGTAGAAACTTACGCAGCGTAGTTGGCTCTGATTTGCATAAGGTCGATTGAAAGGAGATAACACTGGTATTAAAGCTTTTCTTCGTTTCTTCTGTTTTTGTTTTGATGCCGGCTCGTCTTTTCCTAGCTCTGTGTAATGTTCCAAACATGTCTTGAATCTTCTAGTGTTTCAGGCAGGTAAATCGGGTAAAAACTGAATTGTTTAATTGAGAAAATGAGTCTTTGACAAGTTGACTGTCATTTGACGGTTGAATGTTAACTTGCTAGTAATGTCGGTGAACACGGTTGAACGTTAACTTTCTGGGAATATCAGTAAAGGATAAAAGCTTTTGTGAATACTTTACATCACATTTCCTTCGAGTTTGATAGGTTGTAATCGAGTTTAAAGCATCAAATTACCTGAAAGGTAAAATTTTTCAACCGTGCAGCCGTGAACAGCGCTTACTAAAGAATCCAGTAAAAGATTTGACGCTTTAACGCGTGTCCACTCTCTTAAGAATACTCATTAAATAAGGGTTTTAAAATTAAAGCATTAAAAGCGCAACATTCGTTGATGCGTAGCCCCACTGTTTTACGAATAAAATAAATTAACGAACAAAATGTTAGAAATAGTTAAACGCGCTTTAAATTTAGAGTTAAGCCTAAGGAGCCAAATTTAAAGATTGATTTGACGCTATGCAGATTTAAAAAAATGAACGCGTAGCACAAGCTAAATTCCTGTTTTGTTTTTCTGTTGTGGGGTATTCGATAGTTTCTAGGTCTTGTATGTTTTAAAACTTTAAGGGAATAGTATAACTGCACCACGAGATTATTTCATTGATACCACTAAATTATAATCTTTAATACATTTTCAAGTATCTGCTTCAACAACGTTTGCAATTTGTTGCAAAAATTTATCTTGGTTTCGTTTCGCAAACTTACTAAAAGGTAGCTATAAATATTTGAACCTTTTCGTGAAAACCAAATCCTTTGAGTTTGTAATCAAAAAGATTTAGCATTAACATTTTCTCTGTACGCTGATCTGGCATTAAATGAACTCATTTTCCACGTGCGGTCACAGGATAAAACCTCTGCTAGATTTCAATAAGCTCTCTCGGGGCCATCTTATACTAAGTCTTAAGAGAGAAAATGCTATACTCTCACACCAGTATCAGAAATACATTGCCAACACACCAGATATGCATCAAGGAAAAACTTTTACAGAATAAATACATCAACTAGATATGTTCAGTCAACATTACAGTTCTCTGCATCAAAAATCTGGGAGTCGGCTTCATGCAGTCAGTCTAAAACGTTTACCTTATAATTCCTTCAAGAAGCACTATAAGCAGTACCTTTTAAACACCCAAAATAACTGAACAATCTATAACTCCTTCTTGTACAATTTACTTATATAACTAGATACAAACATATTAGTTTAAAATTATGTCTTTGTACCAGTGTTTAATGTAATGTAATATTAAGTGTCTTTTTTATTTTGTTTATTTTGTTTAATGCCGCATTTACCTTTAGTATGGTGGCAACCAGCTCGAAAGCCAATGGCTACTCTGGTTGCCACGCACATATCCCTTTGTTGTTCTTTGGTATCTATTATGTATTGTATAATTTTGTTGTAATTATCTATAGTACTAACTAGTTGTAATTTGATGTAAATATTGCATAATAAAAATGAAAGTTGAATGTTGAAAGTTCATAAACCAGAATTTGATTCAGCCCTTGAAGAGTGAGGGCTTAAACCCTCACAAGACAGATCTATAGGGGTAAAAAGCCAATTTGTCCGCATTCTTGATTTATTTATATCGCACAGGCCAGATAGAGTACTGGTTTTCCCATGTCCGTGAAGAAGTCGAGACAGAGCTTGTCACTGCCCATTTAGTGATGACCTCTTTATCGAAGAAGAAAAAACAACCAAAGTAACAGTCCCTTTTCTACACGAATTTGTGTCACCTCATTTAGGAACAGCAATAGATGATGAACTGCTATGGATCCTCTGTTAATTAACTGCTAGCATTAATACTTATGCCTTCATATAATGATAATGGTCCCATGTACATGGTACCATGGCATATGGACAGCCTTGACCAAGCCAATCACAATATAGCGTATACTTTAATATTACAATTATCCATTATATATGAGTATATATGGTGTATATGGTATGGGCATGTATTAAGGATGGATGATTGGCATGTTTTGAGAAAAACATTGGAGTTTGAAGTAAAGTGAAAACAGAAGCGAGAATGATCAGTAAAGACATGGAAAATACAAGTGGAGAAACAGAGCAAGAGTGTTGGTTTGAAGAAGGAGGATGAAAAATGGGAGTTGGAGAGATTGTTCCCAGAGTGGGGTAAACCCAGCAATCCCCGTTTACGGGGAGTAACCCGGATTGAAATTGGATTGATGATGATGATGATGTTCATCTTCAGTTTACAGATGTGAATGTCTGATTTCTGAAGATACAGATAATAGTTTTTTTACAACACAGTTTAATATTACACTGATGAAAAGTTGCAGAGTTGAAAGAAAGCATGGTGACGTGTACACCATCTGTGATTGAAAAGATAGAGGTGTGTACAGCAGGGTTTAGTTAATCTATTTGGAATATAGCTAAATAATTTTAGTGCTGGCTTGGTTATCAGAACCACGGTCGCACTATGTTGAGGAATATACCAGCAGTAAGTAGTTCCTCTTAATAACAGGGATCTTAAGAACTGAGCACAGGAGCAATGACGGCGGAGGTTGTGAGGAATATTATTTTTCGTTAAGTTTTTCTATTTTAACTCATCGTTAAATTTTCCCTTGAGACTTTGCATAAGATTCTCAAACATTAAAAGGTAAAGGTTTATTCTCGAAGGTAAGCAAGGATTGTAAATTGTTGTTGTTTGACGTTCTCGTTGTCCACGGAACCCGAAAAGTAGGCTTTCTGTGCCGTATCAGTGATGACAACGGTGAGTAGCTGGTCAACTTGTTACATTCTAACGTGCTACCATTGTGTTTTGTAATTAAGGTCATTCTTCCTTGCCGTCCTCGCAAGTCCCTAACATGAGCCGGCGAGCAACAGCATGATTAGTTTGCGTTCTTCTTCGAATGCATGCAATTGTTCAGTAAGCTAAAAAACGTCTTTTCACTTTTTTGTAGGAGAAAAAAAACTTAAACAATTTTAAAACTTCGGGGCTATCATCCATTTTTTTTTAGTTAAAGGCAAAAATTGTCAGTGTACAATCAATAGAATATATTATTTAATACATATGATTTAGAAACGAAGCGATTTCTATTTTTCATGTACACGTAAAAACATGTTTTGAAAAAAGACGGAAACTTCCGGTATCCCATTTTGAATATCGTTTGCGAATTTTTTGTATTAAGCGGTTTAACTTAAAAATTAGCGTTTTAAACAACAAAAACATTATTTCTTTGTAGAAAGTGCAGTCATGTAGGAAAGGTTTTCAGTCATCATTTATTATCGGAGTAGATTGAAGAAAAACGTTTTTCCCCTAGCACCTAAAGTTAATTCCAATTACGGTGACATTTTTTCCAGTTTTTCTTCGAAAAAAGAGATAAGCCTATTTCTAACTATAGTGCTTACTTTTTTCTTTCCTCTTGCTCCGGGTTTCGCATTGCCATCGTTTTCTTTTGCTGAGCTTCCAGTGCTGAACACAAACAACGTTACCAATACAAGAAGCCACCAACAACGTAGGTTCATCTTTGCAGCTAAAACGTAGAACGTATTAATAAGAAAATGGGTTTATAACTTCAAATAAAAAAAGTATTGGCGACAAAAAGGAAAGCTAATTTAATGAATGATGTTTGGAGCACAAAAGTTATACGTACCTTTCAAAGCATCGATTAAAAAGATTCTAGCTTAGTTAAGAGCCTGGGCAGAAGAGTGGTTTTAGGGAAAGAAAAGTAGAACGTTTTATACAAGCAGTGACAAAGGTGCTCTTGTCAATCACGTAACTAACCGACCAATGAATGAACAGAAGCGAGTGGCGTTACGTATACCCTTGGCATAACTTCCCAACACCTTACCCCCTCCCCCTTGCCCTTGCCCAGTGGTATGGGTACACTCTTTTTGCTATAAGAACATTAGCCTGAAAATCGCCAAAAATTTAAGAACATGTTAAGAACATGCTGCGGCTGATAAAAGGTAAAAAACATTTATCTATGATGATATAATTCATACAGTGTTATTATTGCATCACTAAAGACTTCTTAAGAACATGTTTAAAAACATTTGAGGCTGATATAACAAAAATATTTAAGACCGTTCAGCCTCGAAAAACTTGACGTTCTTATAAAACAAAAAGAGTGTATATTCTTTTTCTACGTTGTATATGAATAGCACAGTCATGTTCGCTTAGCAGTGCTCTCGTAGCCATCTTGGAATAAAGTTGTTTTAGCGATTGCGGTTTTATATTTTGAAAAGCTAACGAAACAAGACTTAAATTAAATCGAGCTCTTTAAATCTTTAATCCCTGAGGTGCGATGTATAAACTTTACTGAAATTTGTTTAATTTTAATCATATACAAACGAACTTATGAGTTTCGTGTTTTATTTATATGAAATAATAAGTA